>JAQBSW010002027.1:0-114122 GCA_029291075.1 Eudiplozoon nipponicum | reverse complement strand
TAAAATTCAATTTAAAATCTTTCATTTATATGCATTCTAGGTTTTCATTTGATTATGTTGCCAACAAATCTGAGTCGGTTTTAATTAATTTTTTGTTTGGGCTGATTAGTGTGTTTGTGTATGTGTCTGTGTGTGTGCCTGTTTGTATATAAAGGTCTTTATCGCTGTATTGCAAAGTTATATCTGAGATCTGTTTATTCTTGTATTAATAGCTTGAAAGTGAACCAACTGTTCGTATTGGTTAAAATATGTACGAATGTTATTTTTCCTTATGTAGTATTTCTGTTTCTCTTTGAATTGTTCTATATATATATATATATATATATATATATATATATATATATATATATATATATATATATATATATATATATATATATATATATATATATATTTATAAATTTTAATACTTTTAGAATACTATTTAAGTAAATAAAGTTAAGTTTCAAAAATATGCTTTCATTTAAAAAGACGGTATTGTTAAAAATTTACTAGGCTTCCGTTTTGTTTAAACAAGAAATATGAAGGAATTGGCGAGCACTTTCGCAATATAATCTCCTCCTAGATTACAAATGTATTTATTGTTTTTATCACAATTTTGATAAATCGTGTTTTCGCTAAACAAAATTTCAATGCAAATTTACTAAGAGAAATTACGGATTTAGTCTTTTTTAAATTCTTAGTGGAACAGTGACAAATGGACTTTACCAATTTTTGAGCCGACTTTGCATATAGCAGACGAAATGTTTTATATGTTCGCAGCATAATAATAAAACAAATTCGTTATTTTTTAAAATTTGACTATAAACAAGAATTATGAGGAAAATTTCTACGGAAGAGAACACATTAACTCGGAATTGTTGAACAAATTGAAATTTTATTAATTTGGAGCAAACTTATTGTGCATTTTAATGATATACATCTAAACTCAAAATATACATTTATGAGATTTTTAAACACGTTGTCCTGAATGCCTTGCGATATTTGTGCCATTTTTGTGCGAGCGATTACTTCGATTAACTATATTTTATAACAACGTAAAACTCGTTTAAATAAATAAAAGTTGATAACGCATTCTTTACATAGATAGAAACGACTTTATAAGTACAGTGAATATCTTTGTATGTAATGGTTCAATTATTGTAGCTTCTATGAATGTCGAAAAGTAAGTTGCTCAAGATTAATAGATTTAATAGATTCGTAAAATTCCGATGAAAATTAATAGTAATCACTATATAACATGAAGGTTTAAATGCTGTAATTTTTTCTTCAGTAAATTATTGAATATGTAAAGTTAAAATACTCGTTTTAATAAATAATGTCAAATTTTGAAATTAAATTTGTCTCAATCAAGTATTTATAAATTGAGTAACCAACAATGCAGAAGGCTGGTTAACTTCCACCTTATTATTTAGTTTTTCAATGTTTGAATAGCTTCAGCATGTCGATCTAATTACTTCAAATGCTGAATTCAGGTTAACGTTATGTTAAATTATTTGGTCCTAGCTACATTATACTTTCATATTATTGAACCTTGTCTCCATGAGGCTACTTTTCAACAACATTCAGTTTTATTTGTCATTATAAATAAAATTTATTACACAGATGCTCAGGGGAAGCAGGTGCGAAAGAAATGATATTAGTCTTCCTACTGAATCTAATAATTTAAATCGTAGTTAATGTTAATAAAAGTTATTTAAAACAATGTTTAGTGTTTCAAGTAATAGATACTCACATAATGCGAGTTATGTATGTAAATACTGAAATATATAAATTTAAAAAAAGACACATTCTCATACTTATATGGGCGTGAGCATTTTATTACTTCAGTAATTTTATTTTTAAAGTTTTGTTATCACACACGCATATATTTCCTTTGCTCGCATTAACCTCTTTTAATCTACACCCGATTTCAGCTTATTCTAATTAACATTCGATTAGGCTTATTGAATGATGAGTCAGTCACATCCATTAAATTTTGCATGTTAGATACTTTAAGAACTGGGTAAGGGTGTCTGAAGATCAAATCTAATTCCCGATGATGAAAAACGAAACGTTATAATCGGAATTAAACTTACTGTTCAACAAATAAAGAAATTCAGAGGAATAATTATTAAAAAGGATCGTATATACTGTCTTTCAACGGAATCCAAACAAGGTAGTGTTTTAAGAAAAGCACACAATTATCGCCAAAGTCGTAAATCGGATCTAGCCAGGCATTCGCACGAAGTCGGCCGTCAAGTATTTTATGAGGACTAAAATAATATCTCTCAAACATATAGCTTAAACAACTTACCAAAAATGCTGTCTATCAAGAGTACTGACATGTTTCAAAATTCAAAGATCATCTGCATAGCACGACGTCAAAGGGACTTATTAAGATCGAACCGAAATGCATATATTACGTAATAGGTATAACATACGCCACTCACCCGTAGTAATCTCCCATGCATTTTAATTGATTAAAAATTGTGGCTGCACTATTTCTTTACTTTTATGAACATTGAGTTTTTTAGCTTACCTCACACGCGTTTAAGTTAAGCAGTCAAGAAATCATTGTTTTCACAGGTGGTGAAGACAATCTTTTCTATTTTGTTTGTAAACTAGAGATAGTTACCAATCTCTTTGCTTGCCTGCGTCAAATTTTAGCGCAACTGCGTTAAATTGGCTCTATGCAACACCTTTAGGTAGTTACAGTTAGCACATTTTAATATGCGAATCAAACTTGTCAAGCAAACTTTCAAATCTATTTACATTAATAACCAACTTTGATTAGTGAAATATATTCGGAAATAATATATATTAGGTAGCTTGTCACTGTGAGAATTATGTACTCATTTCTGTTTACAGCACCTCAAATTTGGGTACAACATCTATCTACAGAATTCTCCTTTTTCGCCAAACAAATCATTTTAACAATAGAAAATTTACTTCGGTATTAATACAGTTAGAGTCAAATAAATACATTCTAAGGTATATTTATAAGGAAGGGAGTTTTCTTCAGCATGTTTTACTCAAAGTGCAGCATTTCAGTATCAAAATTGCAATTGAAATTATTACCATTCTGATATTAAAATCAATAAAATATTACGAAAATACGATTTGAGATGAAAGGACTCGGTTTTCTAGATAAAATACAACGAAAATGAAATTTTCAATATTCTTTTATCCATTATTATAGTAGGAAATAAGAAAATGATCATGTCAGCCAAAAATTCATAAGTATTTTTAAAAAAATTAATATAAGGCATTTGCCACTTAAGATGAAACATTATAGAATTTGGTCCTGTTATTATTTAATGATTTTCAGTAGTCAAAGGTAGTCAAGTAAACTGCTAGGGAGGCAGACTCGTGGTCATTTATGTCATTTGGGTTTTGTTGAATGATAAAAATAATGGTAATAAGACACTGTGCGTAAGCTAAATGTATACTTCTTTTAAAATTAAGAATATTACAATATAAATCATAAGAATTTTGTTTTAGGAGGTGTATACCTATTACTAAATTAACATTTTTAGGACCTTGGGTGGTTGTCAAATTTTACATGAACTAAAGTTATAATCCATTGTAACACGAATGTAATACTTTTAAAATTTTCTCAAAAGGTGTCATCAGTATATCTGAAACAGAGAATACAATTATTCAAATTAATAAAAATCTGCTGCGGAACTCTCCAAATGAAAGCCGGAATAATTCCATGCATTCTCCTTAGTATAATAATGATTTTAGTGTCATCATAAATAATTTACAAATGAAATACATTTAACAACGCTGGAAGATGAGAGCCAAGTAGCCTAATATCTACACGCAAAACGTATTTGACTGGTTAAATACAATGAGATTGGTGTTAAATGAATTTTCTTCAAAGACGTCTTCTAGCGAATCACTTAATATGTTTGCTGTGTCTCTACTGTGCCAATTCGCCAAGTTGTATTTCGATTAACTGATCGTTTGCGAGTTTACAAATTGTGACTAGCTAAGTTGAGACACAATATCTAGTAACAGAAAATTCTGGATCGTACATGATTCGTTACTAACATGACCTAAACAGATATAGTGGATGAATTAACATTTCGACTGTACAATGTTTAGTTTTTTTAGAGAAAAATGTATATATATATATATATATATGTATATATAATAGAAATTTCATTTATATAAATATTATAACGTTGATTTAAGTAGATGTTGTTATATATTGTTTGTTTGGTGTTACCCATCTAATACCACATTATTTCATATATGACCAGAAGTATACAACAAAGAAAGCATGAATGGAAAGTATAATCTCAAGTACATTCCTTTTGTGCTTACTGGAGACTCATCGATAGGAGCCGAAACTACGCTCTGGATCCACTTAATATTTGGTGAGGAATGTGGCAAAATGAGACGGTGCAGTCTTCCACACTTATGCTAACCCTGAAGTAGTGAAGCTAACTTGACAATGCGACTTCAAAGACAACTCGTTATATATAAAATTTATGCCAAGTTAGTAAATGGAACCAAATCTTTTGCTATTTTAACTTACCTAACTCGAAAAATACGGTACCGAAAAGGTATAGGTACTGTAATATTTTCCCACAATTCTGACACAAATATATAGTGGGTAAAGGGCATAATACCGTCTTATTATACTTATACTTATAAAACATAAAGTACGCTCACATCTATCTGAACAAAATATCATCGTCGATTTAATTAATTTCATATATTAAGTGAAGCCGCATCTATGTTGAGTTTATAAATACATAAATGCAAGACAGTCGACCATCTTAATCAATATGATATTTGCGGTGCCGCAATTTTGCCTTGTTATTGTATATATAAACTGATTTTTTTTGTTATTATTCAAGGTCATCGGTCGGCTTAAAATTTGATCACAAAGTTGACGTCAAAAGTATCAGCACGGATATTCAGTTGAAAAAATAAATAGCCGAAAGTAAGAAATTGTCTATCAAATTCGATGTTTCCTGTTTAAAATAAGTAATGTTTAGTGAACTACTAAATTCTGAAACCATGCCGCTTATTTAATTAACTCAATGATGCTTTCTCCATTTCAATAATCTGAGAAGAATTACATTCTGTGAGTGTTGCTTTTTAGCCGTTTATGCAAATATCTGCTAGATGTCTTTTTCTGATTTTCACTCTATTATAAGGCAGAAAATTTAAATCTTTAATTAAAAATTTGCAAAATATGCTTATAATTTAATAATTGAACAATATTCATAGATTTTTAAATTTACTTAAAAATTACTCAATGCACATATGCCGCATTGGCTGTTTAAGTTATGCATTTGTGGTTTGGTTAAGCAGGCTTAAATAATTAATTAAGCAACAAAATTCAGAGGGAATAAAAGACTGAACCTGTTGTAAATGTGAGAATATTTAACAATAGCAATATTCATTTGTTTTATGGTACAAAGGAGAAGTAATTCTGTAACGGCAACACACAATGACAATGCTCATTATCGATTTTTATTAAAGTTCCCGCTTAATTTTAAAAATAAATTTACTTTATTATTTTTATCTCGTAAGTTAAGTAACAAACGTTAACTACTCGCAACTTTATTATGATAAATTCCAACTTTAATAAACACGTGCAAAAAAATCAATTTGTTCGTTTTGCATATGTTGTGTCATTATGTGTCCGAGTACAAAATTTAAAATATGAAGTATATATTAGGTGTTGTAATCCTAGTAACAAATTAGTTCAGTTGTGACCAGAAGGATAAACCAAAGACAGTATGAACGGAAAGTATAATCTCATGCACATTCTTTTCGTGCTTACAGGCGACTCATCGGTGGAGCCGGTATTATGCTCTTTAACCACTATATATTTGTGTGAATAATGTGAGATAATAGGACGGTAAAATCCCACATTCTTTACCAAAATATATAATGGCTAATGGGCGTAAAAGTGGCTCCTACCGATGAGTCGCCAGTTAGCACGAAACGAATGTGCGTGAGATAACACATTCCGGTCATGCTGATTTTGGTTTATCATTCTGTTAACAGCTGAAATAATTTGTTTCTAGGTTCGCAACACCTAATGCATACTTGCATATATATTTGTTCTCCGCAACAAACAGTATTTAACTGTAATTTAAAATACTACATTATTTCAGCAGTAAATTGTAATAATTTGCAAATTAATAAAGGTAATTATAAATAATAATGTTATTTATTGCAGAATTTATTCTATTGAATAGACAATATTTTCCATAGTATGTTCGGTTTTCTAGAATCTTTTATTTATTTAATAAAATAACTTGTGTTTCAATTTCATAGTTGATGGAATGATACCTTTGGTAAAAACTGCACACAAATTTGCAACCAAGTATTCAGCAAATACAGTTTTTGATAAATAATTCAATCAGTGCGTGATGAGTTCCCAATATGGACGAGACCGGTCTACTTAATGTACATAATGAGTCATGTGATTATAACTAGATCGAAAACTTCATTAAAGTATTTGCTATTACAGCCCGCGCAACAAATTTTCCTTTAATTATATAGATGTTTATTTAATAATAAGATATATGTAAATCATGGGTCACGTCATTATATCATGTTCGCAACTTGATTAAAAAATTGCTATTAACACCCGCGCAACCACTGTTCGTTTAAATATATAAATGTTCATTTCAATACCACTTCCCCATGTAGTGTGGTGTCTGTTCTACTATGACAGATTGGAGATGGTAAGATTTAAATTCAGGCCTAAAAAGATGCCAAAATAGGCCGCTTCTAATGGCAAGGCTAGTCAGAAACATTAGTTAGTATATAACTGTAGTGTGCGCCAGTGTGTCTCTGTGGTTAGAGCAACAGTTTCCGACGCATACGTTCTCAGGGTTGAGCCCAGTACGTGGCAAATTCTGGACAGTCGTGATGTGTTACAATCAGGACAAAATCGGTTTACTGCATGAATTGCTTCTTTACACTGTACAATATATATTAAATACTGACATATATATATGAGTATATATATATATATATATATATATATATATATATAATGGGTTGTGCGTTTTTATCAAAATTGCTTCCTTGATTAAAATAATAAATTTATTAATTGTATCCTTATAGTTGCCTGCACTTTAGTGCTTCCACAAATCCCATCAGTCAGACTCACGGTGAAACATCCTGCTTCAGGTAGACTACTAGTTCACGTCCATCTGCCCAATGATCCAGAATGGGTCAACAGGAAGCACATAAAGGAGACGACTACACTTCCGATTCTGCTATGGTATTCACACTATTCACAGCATTTTCTCGTGTGTGTTTTCCGATTCCTCTAGCAAAAACATTTTACATGGTCGCTTTTTTTAGTGTTACACAAAATTCCAGCAGGAGCGCTACAATTATTATTTCATATTATTTAGCGCAACTAGTCACCTAAACGTACGAATAACCTCCATTATTCATATATATATTGTACTATTTGCCTAGGAAATATAATTTTAAGCTCAAATTTAGTTAAAAGTAAAATACGCTTTAAACTTCTAAGAAAAACCTACCTTCAGCATGAAAATTGTTATTTATTTTTGTTTGACAATATCTTTTTTCTAAAATTTTAAATTATAAATTTATTTAAATAACTATATTTTTTTAAAAACTCCATTCTTTTAAATTGCAACTTTAAATTATTTACTGTGGTTTGAACGCCACAATACAATAATCTTTGTAAAAGGTAAATATCATTTTATACTTTTAATATTAATTTAGTGAATAAATCAAAGTAGTTTAATTTTATGCCACTGTGAGGTCATTAAATTCACAATTAAATATAAAATGACAATTTCATTACGTTTTAATGTTTTGTTAATTCTTTAATCAAACTGATAATTTGTTTGTACATGAAGCATTATTGATCTTCATGCCATTTTTAGAAAGTTGAAAATCATAATTACCGTTGCTTTGTTATTTGTAAGTCCGTCAATCCTGTTAAATTGATAAAGATCAAATTCAAATCGTATTGAACTATAATAAAAATGACACTTGAAATAATAAATAAGAGAAAAGTCATAAATAGATAAATAATTGTTTGCCATTATTTTCTTATTTTAAAAGAGAGAATTAACAGTTTAAAACTAAAAGATGTCTTGGAAACTAAATGGTTTGATATAATATGCTCTCACGATTGGAATATTGGATATGCTCTCAGTAGATTGGAATCAAAATGTGTTATCAAAAACTGCCCTCCAGCTTTAAACCAAAATTTTTTAAGTCGCTGAATTAAATATTTTGCATTCGACTTTCAAATTAAAAGACATTGGTAAAATAGATATAAAGCCACAATCAAATATCTTTATTTTTGGTCAGCCTAGCGTTGTTCTTATATGGATACGGTAAAAGCTATTTTTTTATTGTTCCGTTAGCATTTTCAGGTTTTGCTTGAGCAACAGTGCGATTTATGTGTAAAATAGACTTATTAAATATCGCGGTCCGGTATTATTAATTTGTCACGTTGAAAAATAATCACAATATTTGTTTTTTGAAATCGTATATTCCGTAATACCTCGCATTTAATTATGCTTTCACAAATTTCTAAAATATTTAATGCTTGGATTTTTTATCTTCGTCCGGTACTTTTCCTCTCTGAGTTTACTTCACTCCGAATTTTACCAGGGTATGCATTTGGTACCAATTCGAATCTCAGATGCTTAAATTTTACGAGACTTTTTAAGGAATATTATCTAGTAACGTTTATTATTTTCTAATGATAATATCTATAAGAAACTCTCATTATTTTATTTAATAATCATGCACTTATTGTATAAAAAGTCATCAAACATGTTGCATAATATTGCACTTTATGTTCTACAGTAAAACTTTATTCAGATTTTTGTTCTTTGCCTACATTTAGAGATCAAACACTTAACCTAATTTGGTTTCAACCACTTCATGTTTCTATTATTTTCTATCTGACCACTGTAAAATACATAAAGCGGATTTTCTACTAATTTTTCACACTACCTTTGTGAAATAATACATTTGTATATAAATTGAAAGGCAAAACAAGATAGAAAAATGTTAACATGGAGAGAGTGTGAAATATTTGAACAACCAATCAATTTCGTGCGTACTCTTATGTTTAATACAAAGCATTAACTAAATTAAATCATAATAATTGAACGGTTGAGAAATCTGAACATCACATCTTGGCTTTCGATGGCTTACTAATTGCATTACGGCATCTGCTTAGCAATGCTATAAGTCAACTTGATACTGTAGAATTATATGCTTTAACACCTGCGCTCTAGCCATGTTTATCCGACATGAGCGAAAGATGCACACTTCACATGTTGGAACACCCCTCTCTAGATGCATTGCGGAATCTGTCAAATGATATTTTTAGGTCCACATGTCTCTTCAGATTTGTCAGCACTCAACACGTGCGCCGTTGCCATAATTAATCGATAACTGGCGACACCCCTCGCCCGATTTCTACGTGCATAACAGAGTCTGTCCAACGATAAATGAGCTCTACACTTTATTCTAGATTTGTGGGCTTTAACGACAGCTCTACGTCAATGTTTATGCGAGGTGAGTTAATTAAGCGCACATGGTATAATATGGCCCACATATCTTGGTGCGCGCCTGCCTCTGTCCAATAATGCTTTAAGGTCATTAGTTACTGCAAATATGCATACTGCAACACTGCGCCACAGCCGTGTTTAATCGACATGAGCCAGTGAGACACATTTGGCTTAGGGTGACACCATGACACTAGGTGAACAACGGTTTTTGTCCAACGATGCATGAGTTCTTCTAACTAATTTGCATCTGTTGGATTCAAAGCTTGCACCATGACCACCTGTATCCGACATTCTAAATGATTGACACTTAGCATTGTAGATCTTTCGAGTATCGCAGATTCCACAATCATTGGAACCTGATGTTCTTATTCCTTAGATATACACATTACGTCAGGTATCAATAATCGACAATAATAAATCAACATACTATACGATAAGTTTGAATTAAATTCTTTCGTCCAGGTAGATATAAGAGTAACATTATTCGTGGGCCTCATTTATTTGACATTAATTTACCATATTGTATCATACGTAAATAGGTTCGGCGTATTCCTTTTCAATTAACTTTAAGAAAGTCGAATGTAAAATATCCAAAATGACTGATTTGAATGACGTATTTTACTGAAGCCTAACTCTTCTCTCCGTTGCGTAACAGTAAGTTAGTAATCAATTACGCATTAGGTAATTAAGGTATGTTATACAAAATTTGATATAAAAGTGAAAAAAACTTAAAGAGTTTCATTAGAGAACTTAAATAGTTGATTTTAATTCAATACATTATTGTAATGATTCTCAAATAATACTGTAAAATATGCATCGTTTCAGATATTTCACTGTGTGATCAATATAAAATGAAATGTGTCGAGGTTCAGTAAATCAATTTTTGCCGATAAAATATCAGCTATCTTTAGCGATAATATTAAATCTATTTTTTGCCTAGTTGATGATAACATCGTTGGTGAATTATTGATATTCTGAACGGAAGCTAATTAAATTATTGATGAACATTACTCGTGATTAATGTCGAATGATTGCAGAATGATATGCTTTTATTATTATTAATACATATACTTTTGTTATTTTCGTAAATCAGCTTCATGTATTTTCAGGATTATGAATAATATTTCATCTGAAAAGAGTTCTTTACTACTGAACCAGCTTAAAACATATGCTTCACTTAAAAGCATATACCATTACAGTCATAAATCAATTTAGTTGTAGTAATTTTTTAATGAAATAATATCAGCTATGACACATTTTCCTCTAATGTTTTAAACGTGTTTTAATATCGTTTTATGACATAATTGTTTGATGTCAATATCAAAACAAATTTTCAACCGCGGTTTCTATCTTATAAGGAAATTCCGAAGCAATGATGATGGAAATTAAAATCTTGACACTTAAATGTTTTACCTTATTACTTAATTTCAATAACTATCGCCAGAAATAATCTTATGAAATATCTTTACCAAATAACAATGGCGTAATTACATTATGCGCCATTCTGTCATCAAATGTATTCACGCTTTATGAGATAGTCGAATTGGTACAAAGATTTTATTACCTATTTCAGTATTTCTTGAATTCTATTATGTTGACTGTTCATAAGAACAATACACTTCGGTGTTTTGTAGAAAACTGTAATAATTTATCTCATCTAGTTAAACGCGATACATAGTGGAAATAAAGGTAAGTCAATTAAGCAGACTATAGTGGAACATTTGACATTTTTTTTAAATGCTAGACTATATTTTCAAAATTTTAAATCACAATTATTTGAGGAAATTATATTTAAAAATTCTCGCGTATAATGGATGAAAAAACATCCGTTTTAGTGAAAACCTTTTGACATTATACTTTATCGTATTTAAATCAAGTAATGTGAGTCTAGGCCAATTATGACAGTTTCCGCAATATGCTTTAACAATCAATCTTATTAGCGGCATATAAAGTTGTCTTTTCTTAGCGTCTAAAAGCACGTTTAAGTTGACCTTCAAAGACTGTTGGAAAATATATATATATAATGAATAGCAAAAGCCATCATCTGTGACACTTGCCCTTCAAAATAAATTAAAATAAACAAAGTTTTTAGGTCAATTGCCGTTTAAATGACAAACAGCCATTAAGCGTGCGCATAATATCTATACAAGTGAGAAGGCATTTACAAATGCGTAGATAAAGGTGTATTAAAAAATTCGATAATAAGGTAGAAATAACACATGTTTTGGGCATTTGCAGTTGCATACTTTTGAATTCTATTACGTGTTCGGAAGAGCTTATTTTGTCGCCTAGTATTAAAAAATTAGTATATATATATATATATATATATATATATATATATATATATATATATATATATATATATATATATATAATTTTACGAGAAAATCCGTCTATAATCTGAGAAATATAAACAGCGCCATGTTGAATTATTTTTTAATAACTAATTATTGATATTATAACGATCCTGTCTCAGTGCTCATACAATATTCAGGTGAACAATTACCCAATTTTATGACCCTGAAGAAGGCCGTTAGAAACGTGCAAAATAAAATTCTGTGAATAGCGGGCGTTCCGGAGCAAAGATGTTCGTCTAGATATCCTAACAGCCGGGCTATTTATTTCGTGTTTTCTTTCAAGTGATTGTAGTTAACTATCAGAAAATGGATGTGGTAAACGCTATGTTGAGGTCACATACGGCAGAACTACGAGGCTGATAACTTTATGGATTCGAAAATAAAATTTAGCGCACAAGATTGCCAGGATGTGAAACACCGACAGCCGGATCGACTGATGAATTGCCGTGCATACGAAACTAAATTTAAAACAGCCTGTGTACAGAACAAGCACAGACGGAGACCAACACGGTCAGGCGATAGCCTGTGCAGATAGCAAGAAAATCATAGTTTGTTGCGTGGGAAATGAATCGCGCTTATATTCAGGATGAAAAGCATGGAGAATGTGATTGGTTAATAGTCAGGCTAGACTGCGTACTTTTTTAACGGCCTCGTGTCAGCCAATGAAATTGCGAATTGCGTTTGAGTTAAATTATAAAAAAATAGAATTTTAATTTGACCCTTTTGAATAATAATTATCTGAATCTAATATATTAATTGATGCACCACTGCGTGTTGCATATATACCTCGTCCACATTCCTGTTTTCGTTACCCATTTCTTGGTACCTTTCACATATATCATAGCTCATCGTATAAAATAAGGAAAACGAATATCACCGGCGTGAAACATTTAAAATTACTTTAATTTCTTTAGTATAGTTTGATTCAAATTTCTGAAAAAATTATTTTAGTTTATTTAAGTTAAAAGGATTTAATTGACTAAGTCAATACGTCTTATAAAATTATAGGTTTAATATTTATAATATACGAGCTAATGGTGTATATTATAACTCATCAAAGCGTTACGTGTTTTTTGGAAATTGAATGTTGAATTTTGACAGTTTACTAAGCTTGGTTGCGCCAGTTTAAGAAATGGTTGGCATTTTTTGTTGGACTTAGGAGAAAAGCAATAGGTTTATTTTTATTTTTTAAATTAATTATGAACAGTTGTTACGAAACAGATTAACAAACAGTCGCTTATTTAATTCTATAAGAGCGTAAATGTTTTAATTTGTTTATGACAAATGATAATTTTCAAGTGAATTTTTTTTCATAGGCTGTTAATTAAAATAGAGCAATTTCACAACAATATATCTGCAAATAAGAAAACATTACTTTAATTTTTAAATATTTGATTATTGTACTTTAACTGGGTACAATTTTCATGCGGCTGTATACTTAAAGTTTGAGAAAATTGGTTTTACCTTTTGACACAAATTGGTCCAAAATATGTAGATGTGTATCACTTTATTGTAAGACATTCGTATGCAGTCTATTAAAAAGTAATGGTTTAATGCTATTATAATGAAATTGTATAAATTTTCCCTGTCCATCGCAATATTGCTTATAAGCATACAATACTTTATAAAATAAAATAATAAAAAATATAATATATATATATATATATATATAGAAGGTTACATATAACGCTAAATTTAAACCCCATATTTTTTCTTAAAATCATTAACATTCAGATGGATTTTATGTGAACACAAATTACAGTGTTTTATCAGTAAATTATCAGTTTTGATTTTGATTTTTGAATGATTACTGTACAAGTGATCAGTAAAAATTTAAATTTAGCACAATATATCACTTCAAAACAGTATTCGCAACAAAAAACGCATTTAATTTTGTCAATCGTTTTAGGAACGCAGGCGCAATGACTCATATTTATACCGACTTTGTATTTACAAGCGATTAATATAGCATAATGTCACCACGCGTTACTAACCTCAATCCATTTTGCTACTGGTCAATTACCCTAAAATTATGGGCTTTAAAATTGTGTACCATTTACGTCAATAATAAATTATTGGTGAGGCATATTATATGAATATAATAGATATGAATAAGCTGACTTAAAAATGTCAAATGGGAATTATATCATGATATAGCTGTAGCTATTTCAAAATAAATTTACACTCGTAGTCCAATTGAATCTACACTGACAAACGCACTTAATTAATTCGATAATGAACCAACTCATTGAAAATTAAGTAACTTAAAATAGGAACCAATGCAAAACTAAAATAATGAAAAATTAATAAACTAGATATTTTAAATTAACATCATCTATGTTGTGAATAACACAGGCGGGGTTCCAGTTGATTTGTTCGTTGAAGATGTTTGGATGCAGCTGGCATCATTCTTCTACAGTTCACGGTACATTAAAAGATTTAGAAAGAAACTAATGAAGCAAGAGGATCAAATTGCCTAAACAGGCTTGTGTGGATATGCTTCCAGATTACAACTGGCTCAAAATATAATGATGAACAGACGCATTACATTGTGCATTTAAAGAGTTTAATTCATAGTTTAACGTTAAAAAGTTTCAATAAATAATATTGATTCTGATTTTTTAAATTCTGAACAAGTATTGAAATGTTAGTAGCAGAAAAGTTTTCTCATGACGCTAAATATAACGTAGAATTGTTTTAATTTATTAATTTTGAGCTACAAACGCATTTCCTATAAGGGTGAATAATTATAAATTATGCTTAAAGAGGCTAGATGTTGTACAAACTATCAAGTCTACTGATTTCTAGATGTTGTACAAACTATCAAGTCTACTGATTTCGGGAATAACAATTTCACGGTATTTGTGTTAACATTTTTTTAATATTAATGATTCTGTTTTTAATTTATTTGTTTATATTCTTCCCTATAATCTATTATTCTACTTAACAATTGCCTTTACTATATTGTAGAATGGTTTAAACCAATTATTCATTAATTAATAAGGCATTCTTCCTCAGCTAACTCATTGTTATACTTATTAGCGTAACCGTGCTCGACCAGCGATTAGCATAATTACTAACAAACTAAAATTAGCTAACGATGCAAAGCAAACAAACACGGAAATTGCATAAATATTGCATGCTACAAAGCAAGTCTGATAATTTTTACGAAACAAAATTAATAATACATAAAAATGAAAGCTTTTTTGCTTTGGAAATATAAAATAATATTTGTCGAAAGAGACGTATCACGAGATATCTTAGTTATATGTGCAATTACTGATGTTAGGACTCGGAATCTGCTGAATTTTGACCTCTTAGATAGCATAAATCCTAAAAGAATGAAAAATTGTGAAACAAGATTAATCAAAATTACTTGATCTTCGTTTGGACTAAAAAAGTTCTGATTCCAGATGTCTTCTTTCTCATAATATTTCGGCTGCCGTTATCGGCCGCCTTCTTTAATTGGCCCATCCTCTACTGATTGCTTTATAAAAGTGGTGTCGACGGACCAACAGATTAAGACGGTTGGTAACGGCAGCAGAAATATTTTGGAAAAAGAAAACAATTGGAATCAGTACTGCGTTAGTCAAATCGCAAATCAGCGTAACACATTTTTTATTACCATTAGGAAAATTAAGTTGCCTTAAATTTTTATTTATTCTTTTGTATAATAAGCTTTTATGTGATTAATAATACATTCTGCGGAGGAAATGCAGGAAAAAGTCTATATCGGACACAACAATCATTTCTTTCATATTTTTCCTCAAATAACTACAAATAGAAATGTCTACAGATTGACGAAAATTCGACGAAATTATCAAATTAATATCATAATGCAAATTAAAATAGGGACAAATTCAATCAGCTTAATGCGCACGCACGCATGTGCGCAAAACGCTTCAGCTGATGTTGATATTAATATAATTTTAAAATAATTGGACCAGAAGAAAAGCTATAAATAGACAGATTAAAGCCAGTTTTATTCAATTAGAACAAGCATATACTGCTGTTGATCCCGAATAGTTTATTGCGCAAGGAAATAATGAGACGTTTCCAATTTTCATAATTTGTCTATATTTCACTTTTGTATTTTGTTTGCTTTTCAAAAATATTCAAATAAATTTACTTGTGATATAATAAAATTATTTTCTGGTATGTGCAAAATTTCTATTATGTTCGTTCTTGAAGAAGATTCAAATATAAAATAAATATTGATTTTTAGGCAGATAAACAAACATGGATTAAATTGCACAAATTAAATTTCAAGTTTATGTTCAACTAATTATTTTTTTATAAACAAGATTCGCTTAGCTGATAGAAGTTTATCAATATTATGGCCATTATCGTTTTTGCGTGTGGCAAAATGATTGTCGACTCGTCAAAAGGAGCCAGTGTTGCTTATATGAAGTCAGTTAATTTGATTTAAAGAATTGTATCCAATCGACATATAAACTTATAAATTACTATCTTTAATGAAACTTAAGCTGCATAATTGTAATGTCTTACATACATTTTAAAGTATTGTATAGTGTTGTGACAAAGTGACTCAGTTATAAGAGCACCACATTCTGAAGCATACGTGCCCAGGTTCAAACCCTGTCCGCGGCAAATTCTGGACAGTACGTGGCGAATTTCTAACAAGGACAAAGCCTGTCTACTGAATTAATTTCCTTTTCTCCATTATACAATGCTTAGTTTATACTACCAAATATATAAACATAATGGGTCAGGTGTATTTATCAAAATTGCAACCTTGATTATATTAATTGAGATCACTGCCCACGCAACAAATTTTCGTTCAGTATATAAATTTATTTGGCTAACTTATACAATTATTTGTTCATACTGACAAACATATATATATACATATATATATATATACTATATATATATATATATATATATATATATATATATATATATATATATATATATATATATAATGAGATTTGTTTTCAGCTCAACCACATAACCTTGATTTAAATATTTGTAATCATCAACCACTCAATCCAATGATTGTATATTTATTTAACGCTATATCATACTTTTTAGTCTGAACAACATCAGTACATAAGTAAGACAACAATGTGTTCTAGCAGATACAGATGCACGCGCATTTGAAGCATAAATTTTCTCGCCATTAGTTCTAAATGCAAGAAATAGAAAGTCAACTGCTAATTAAGGAAGATGCTCGTCGTTAAATTTTCTCTCCACATTTGAATAAAGGTGAAACCCATGGGTGAATTGTTCGCAAATTAGTAAAACATGTGTGTGTGTCTAAGTGTGTGTTTGTCGTTGTGTGCATTTACAAGTGTTTGGCTCTACCATTTGAAATTTAATCGTATAAAATTGTCGACATAGCAATTCACCATGCTTTTGTTACCATATTTACTTACAACGGTCATTTTATCCAGGAAATATCGTGGATAAATTGAACTATTTTAAACCAACATGTATGCTTCAATATGACTGTAAAATCTCAATTTTCATTGTTAATAACAGATGGGGAGAGATTATAAAACAATACTTAAAAACTTGGGAATCGTTTCAATTTACAATATTGAAAATTGTAATTAAGTAATAATATTCAAATTTCATGATTTATCGTGAGAGAAAGTTATTCTCACCCGGCGTGCACTTTTATTGATTAACGGATTCATTGACTAACAGGTGGTATCAAATGTGAGAGTAAACCAGACATTTAAAACCTGGGATATTTGGCTTACTCTGCTAGTATTTTCACTTCATCAGCGCTCATTTACGAAGTAAAAAATTTTACTTTACAGAAATCTCAACAATTATTACCTTGAAGGATAATATCATAATTTTAATTATGTTTATTTTGTCAAATTAAACTCAATATTGCATCGTGTAGCAAAGACAATTCATCCAGTAGACCGACCTTGTCCTTATTGGGAACTCTTTAATAATGTCGAGAATTTGCCGTGGAAGTGTCTATCCACCGCGTAAACCGTGCCGCATACTACAGTTATATACCTATTTATATTTTCTGGTTAACCTTTTTTCAGGTGGAACATGTTTTGATTATCTTAAGACCTAAATATCTGAATAACCATCCCTGATCTGTCATTACATTTACCAATTATTTTTTTCGCTTGACGATATGCGAGGGGTTAAATAAAACACTGAAATCAAGCATAATTGAAAGGATTGCTGTCACCACTTGCGCAATCAGTGTATTCGTGACGATATATTGTATAGAATTGTGACGAAAGCGGTAAAAGCGATATTTTTGTGACTGTAAAACCTTTTGGAGCTGACACCATCAATCATTACAATGCATAAAAAATTTCTAGTGGTAGGAGCCATATATTTGACTAACCAAATGTTTTTGATGCATCGCAGTTTTATTCTTGTATGTCAGTTTGCAAAAGAATACAGTCAATGATGAAGAGAAGTCGAAACGCGCCAATTTGCGCAACTGCCGGTAGGTCTGCCAGGTTGTGCGATTGGTTCGATAAGATCGGATTACTAAGTATCTAAGCATCGCAAACTTCAATTAAAGAAACAAAATTCGCAAGGCTTGTCTTCATATTCAAATAAATCGAGACACAACACGTTTATGATTCGGTAAATTTTTAAATTTTGATTACCGTGACATAGTAGCAATACAGTTATAACAAATAACACAAGGTTCGATACTGTCTCTCTCCCCTACAATATTCTGCATACGAGATGAGATGATGTATAGGTGAGGTAATGATTGGTCTGCTTATTATAAATAGTTATATATTGAGTTTAGTTACTGAGACAAATTCTATGATTAAAATAGTGTTGAGTAAAATATATATAAATAGAATGGTTTTGGAACGAGTTTACCACATTTGCTTAAATCTGCTATTGTGATCATTATGTTGTGTTGCCTGAGGATGGTGCTGGAAATTAGGCACCGAAACGTCGCCAATAAAAAAAGATGTGATTTGACCGCATTTATATTGGGACGAGCCAAAACTCAACCCGATCAAAGACAAAACAAAATTGGAAATTGTGATCAATCGGATCTTTGTGTAACTGCCCGTGTACAGCTATTACCCGCGTACGCAAAACGCGGCATTGGAATAAATGAAGCTTACACTCCGCAAAACCATTTAAAAAAATACTCCAAAAAGAGGTAATATATTTCTTTTTTTTAAGTTCATAAAGCTTTAATTAAAGACATTGAAAATTTCGTTGCGATAACAATAATTGTAATCAAGGTTGTGGTCTTGATATAAACACCTAACCAATTAATTACTTACATATGTCAGTATAAACTATTAATTGTATAGTGTAGAAAAGGTGATTCATCCAGTAGACTGGTTCCGTCCTTATTAGGAACTCATCATGTACTGGCCAGAATTTGCCGCTTATAGGGCTCGAACCTTTTCACGTCTGATTCGGAATCTGGTGCTCTAACCACTGAGCCACCCTGCCACATACTACACTACACCTTGCGGCAGGGTTGCTCAGTAGTTAGAGCACCAGAATTCCGAAGCAGACGTGCCGAGGTTCGAGCTCTGTCCGCTGCAAATTCTGATCAGTACGTGATGATTTCCCAATAAGTAAATACGTCTTATTTTTTCATTTGATTCTGGTTCTCTAGATTAGTCGGTTATCCTATAATAAAATTCCTTATTCTGTGTCATTTGAAATGTAACTCGCACAACATTCAATATGAAGCGTAAGTATCTGATGACTATTTGCATGCAAATGCCGTGCATGGGCCTCTTATATTTAATGTAATGTGAATTAAATGTACAAATCGGCGAGTGCTGTACATACATGTGAGCTTTAATAAGTTTACATAAATTTATATTTTTGTTTTCTGATAACATTGAAGAATTACCGAATTTTTTGCTGCATGTCCAGCAATTATGCTTATTTTGGAAACAATTCAAAGATAGGTTTTAGGTTTTCCTATCGCCATTGTCTATTGCGCGTAACGGAATGACTTTGTAGGTAGGTAAAATCTTGATTCATTTACATTTACATGTGCACAGTGCATATCTCGATGAATGATGGGTTCTCATTATGAAGCGTTTAACAAGTGTACTGTCCATTAAAAATGTAGTAATCATAGATGTTACTGGTTTTAGTCTAACGTTTCGAACAGTTCTTCCCTTGTCCATTGGCATCGCTATCATATTAATCTACAACGCAAAAGCCAAGTTTAGGTAAAAGTGTTATCCTTATTCGAACCAGTTTAATTTATACTTATTTTAGACTTATAAAAGTTAACGTACGTTCAAAATATATGGTTTTCATTAACAACTCACATATACGCAGCATCATACCACATTTGCCACAAGTTGTATTTTATTCCTGTGCGTATTGTGTCAACCCGGAAGATGAGACTGGAAATTCGGTCTTGAAAAGTGAGTGAAAGAACAATGGAAAATCTTGTTCCTACGTCATTTTCAGACAATCAGCTAATGGAAGACTTAAAAAAGAAGGGACAAGTGAGAACCCATCAATTGAGGCCAAAAATTACATCACCTGAAAATGATGAAAATTCAAGATTTTACCGACCTATGAGTGCAATCAATTGTCCCGCACAAGAAAAATGCGGTCAAATCCACAACAAGAAGGACAGCACTGCGGAACGAGATTCATCCTTTAAAAATCATATAATCTAGTTTTTACTTTTCTTGTTCGGGCGTCAATTTTCATATCTGAACTAATTAACACCGACGCTAATTTAGTAATTACTTTTCTTTGAAGAAATGAATAAATTTAAAAATAAGTAGCAACATATTAATGATATCAACTATATTGTTTGAGTCGTATATGCGGATTCTCTTAGAATTTATTGTAAATGTGTCGTCCAGCCGAGACATAATTATTCCTAACTATTCAGTCAAAGTTTTCTGTTGTGCAGACAAAATTTTTCTACGTTTTACAATCGGTGAGAAGCCGTTAGTACAACTGGGCACAAATGTTTAATTTCCAATCATTTATTTATATGAGTTTGCCCTTAATAAGCAAGTCCATTTAGTAAGATAAAATACAATTATTTAATATTTATATTGACTTCTGCAGATCGAAGGCTGCTTCCATTATCGTTTTGATTGCTTCATCTTAACTCGTGCACTTCTTCGAGGACTATCTGTTGTATGCACTTCAGCCTAAGGAGCGTTCTAGGCCTCAAAATTGCCTATTGCTACATCTTCCCTCCCTTGGCAGTCGGCCTAGGCACCCTAATTAAACGATCAAATGCGCTAGCTCCTGGTCCGTCGGGAATGTTCAAAACTGTACTATACTCTGCGTCCAACATTTACACTCTATACAGGCAACCATTGACAGCCTGTAGTGCTACGGGCTTGATCTTCGCGACCATGACATAGTCGCAGACTCGTAGGCGAGTGCGTGTATTCATCTTGCATAGGCTTGTCGCTGTGCTACACCCACATATTCAGTTAGGTGTTCAAGGCGCCCTTAAATGTCCGCTATTGTGCAAAGCTCATGGGATCCTGGGATTACTAGTTTATCTGTCAGTCTAAATGTCCTCCATGGAACATGGTTATTCGAGCGAATCCTGTAGCTGATGATATTGTGAATCGCATGGACCTCTTGTCCAAATCTAATTTCTCTCTCCGGGATCCGGGGGTTTCGTGGAACCAACATTGCAATACCTCTTTCATAGTACTGTGTGCTTGCTCAGTTGTCGCTTTGGTCTGCAGGTGGTAAGTGGCTGTGCAAAAACGTTTTATATCAGAGTACATGATAGAATAGTTAAATTCTCTAGACTCAAAGTGTGCATCTTGACCGGTAAAAATAACTTGTGGTGCAGCAATTCGACTGAGACATCTCTCTTCTAAGCACTTTATAATCTTCTCTGTTGTGATTTGCTTCATTGTACAAGCTTGACCCATCGGGTAAACTTATCGACCATGGAAAACACATAGGTTACCCCGCCACGAACCACCGGCATTGGACCTACCAGGTCAATTTGCATAAATTGATTCTGTGCAGTGGCATCGAAAGCAATCGGGTTGATCTTTTCTATTTTTTTGTGGTTTACAACAATGAAATGTAGTGCACTGCTGGCAGTATGTACAAATTTCGTTCGGCCTGCCAATCCACTACATTTGCGACCACAATGTCTCAATCGGTCGCCCGGCGCCGGGATGTCCAAACGGTTCATGCCAGAAGGCCATCAATTCTGTTTGTATAGATTCCAGAACAATCCATTGCACTGCTTTTCCTTTTCGCATAAATACGCCTTTTTGCAGGCTCAATGTTTTAGATGTTGCGGACACCACTGCACCATTTTTAACTGATTGACGATTTCTTGATATATGCCTCCATTTCCCTGTTCTTCAGAGACGTTGATAACTGGTAAAACTCGCAAAGCGGAAATTCTATGGAGTGCGTCTTCTACCACATTCTTGATAGCAGCTCTATGATGAAATGTTGCATTGTATTCTTTGAGCTCTTCAATGGCTCGGTATACTCTTTTCTTCTCAATACCAAGTGATCGCCAAAGCACTAGAGCAATTACCTTACTAACTACGGGGAATGTCGAAGTAGTTGAGTATATTAATTTCTGCTTACAAAGGATAAAGTCTTCTTGAGCCTCCTCCGTCCTATGAAATTATATTTTGGCACTTATTAATTTGGATAACGGTTGTTGCGTAACCTCATTTTTTTCGTGATATGGCCATTAGAATTTTACCATACCAATAAACTGGGACATTTGTTCACTAGTACTGGGCACCGGATAGTACATGTTAGGCTGTATATTCGAATCTAATACATAAATGTTTTAAAGAAGTACCATATACTTTCGGTGGTTCATAAATTTCATTTCATTTTAACTATAGTTGAAAGCCCTCGACCGGTGGCTCTAGACATTCGCTGCAATCAGTGAGTTGAAATATTATTTTTTATTGGCTTCGACATTCTTTCTACCACCCGGCAGACAACTGGTCTCCTGCTTCATCTGAGGGCTGCTCATAGAATTTATGGAATTCGTGAATTCCGGCCTGGAGAGGCATATACGTTTATTCTGACAATCGATTGTCTCCAACCCGTTTTCTATTTAAATTAAGTCCCAATAATGGCGTTGAATATTCGCTACAACATGAGACATATAGTAGATTCTTCGTTTATTAATAATTTAGTGTCCTGCAGCCACCATTGACGCGCCCAATGCCTGATAAAAAATTTTTCCCGTACGTTTTACGTTGTTTAACGGACAAGTCATTGGTAATACCGACACATTAGCTCTCGTATCTAATGCATTATTACTGGTTGTTCGTTGAAGAGTTCTTGAAATTAAACCTTAAAGGAAATCCTTATGCGTGGCAACGTTTCCCATACTCATTTTCTTCGATGTCCATCTGATGCTGAACACATTTAGAATGTTCTACTGGTCTTCTTCTCCGGTTCTTCAACACTTAGCATTCAAAGGATTTATCCTTTGCGAATGATCCCGACTATAATTATTGGTGAGATGGTGAACCCTATTTCTGGATTGAACTAGCCGTTCCCGAGAAAATCCATACTTATTTTGCTGCCTCTTATGCGATGTATACGTTCCAGCTCTTGTCTCTTTATATTGACCTTGCTTCCAAGCTACTGGTTGCCGCTGTCTTTCCCAAACACGAGGACTATTCCGCGAAGAAATCCAATATGGTATGTGGCCTCTGCTGGATGTTGTAACAGGACTCGTGTGAGGTGTCTCAGCAACCAATGTGATGGTCATTATGGCTGACCTTTGTAGAGCCTAAGTTCTTCCATTCAAGCTTCCCCGTTTGTTGCGGAGACGTAATATATATGTAAAACAAACAGTATTTAACTGTTATATATTGATTTGAATGATGTCATGCTTACCGCGAAATGTGATAACTGATATCGATCAAGGCCAGAGTGTATGGATTTACTGGAGTAACAGGTGTTCGGAAATAGTTGTAATTCTCAATTTCAGTAAACTATAGCATACATTGATATCCATAATGTTGGTACCATATACCGACTCGCAACCATAGTGTTAGTACCATGTAGCTTTTCAGAACTATAATGTTGGTATCGGGTACAGACACAATAGCCATAATGTTAGTATCTTTTGCAGACTCGGTATATATATTAAATAGAGTGAGTTAGCGTGGAAGTCAAATTTTCGAGACTTTATATGATGTTAGCTTCGCTACTATAGGTTTACACATTCGTCTAGGAGATTGTACAGTCCTATTATTCCACATTCTTCTACCAAATATATAGCGGTTAAAGGGCATAATACAGGCTCCTACTGATGAGTCGCCAGTAAGCACGAAACGAATGTGCATGAGATTATACTTTCCGTTCATGCTGCCTTTGGTTTATCCTTCTTGTCACAACTGAACTAATTTGTTACTAGGTTCGCAAAACCTAATACATACTTGCATATATATATATTAGTTCTTCGCAACAAACAGTATTTAACTATTATATATTGAATTGAATGATGTCATGCTTATCGCGAAATGTGATAACTGATATCGATCAATGCCAGTGTATAGATTTATTGGAGTAACAGGTGTTTACAAATAGTTGTATTTCTCAATTTCCGTAAACTATAGCATAAGGTGAAATCCATCGTTTTGGTATCATGTACCGACCCGGCAACCATAGTGTTAGTACCATGTACCTTTCCGGTACTATAATGTTGGTATCGGGTACTGGCACAATAGCTATAGTGTTGGTATAATTTACAGAACTAATTTATTTCTAGGTGCGCAACGCTTCTTTTATATTCTCCATTCGTCAGGTCCACAGGCAACTGTCCGATCAACTACATCATAGACTGCCACGCACACAACTGAAATTATTGTGCTAGAACAGGGGTTTAAAATTTTTCTAACCGAAAATATGGCCATTCCATATGCATGAATGCAAGCATAGACGTAAAATCTGATGACAGTCGGAAAAAAATTGTTGATTCGAAGGAAAAAACGGGCATATATCTGTTTGCTGCCTCTTGGGCTCGGTCGCCGTTGTTGACTTTACCAATAATGCTTGGGTCGTTTATACAGATTCCCTAAGAATTTATTATAAGTGTGTTATCCAGTCGAGACTTAATTACCCCTAATTCTGCAGTCAAATTGTTCATTTGTGCAGTCAATTATATTACCAAGTTTTCCGATCCGTCAAAAACCATTTTTAACTCAAAACAAATACTTTATTTTTAAGGAATTATTTATAGGAGTTTGCTTGTATAAAGCGCGTCCATTTAGTAAAACAAAATACAAAATTTGTTATTTTATTTAACTATGAAGCTCGAAATTTGCTACTATGATTGAGCTCACAACTTCATCTATAGGAAAGGTTCATAAAATTTAATAATGCAATGTTATGACAATAGATTTTAGTACACAACATTACATTCAACTGCAGATGTAAACGGATTAGTTAACCCGCGAAATAATATGCAATTTATAATTTATTGAGTAGAATGCTTCATTTCATTCACGTGAAAATAACGATATTTCCCGTAACAACTTGTTTCAAAACGTCGCCCTTTGTCTACATTATCTAGAACTTTATGCAACAGGTAAGTAATAATAAGTAATAATAGAAGACTTAATATTGGATTAAATGAACGATAATTATAATTTATCGTCAAGTACACATGCACAATAAATTGTCTGATCAGACCAGGGTCAAAATTAGGACAATGTAAGTCAGTATAAGAGAGCGCAGATATTGCTGAACAGAAATTCAGGGTGGCATAATAATTGGTACTATGATATATCTTCTTTTTAAATTTAATGCAAAAAAACATTTTTTGAATAATATTTTTCATTTGACTATAAAAGCAAACTCTGAGAGCAATTCTGTTTTGTTTTGTAAGTGTGGGCGTTAATTGTTTTCAGTTCGTCAATATTTTGGACCAAACATATCCCATTAAAAGTTACAGGTTTGCTATAAGATGTTGTTAACGTCGGCTGGTATTTAAAAAGTTGAAAAATCCAAAATGTGTGATTTGTTGAGTATGGTATCAAAAACAAAGGTATCAAACAATTTCGATAAAAGTCCAGAATTATCTTCTTCTATCTGTGCTACTTTTAGTAGCATGATCAAACGTTTAATTTAAACAATAAAAAAATCTCAGATGAGTTGCGTAAATGTTTTTGTCCGGCTTCTCGAAGGTTTGTTATGTAGATGGATTCATTAAACATAAAATTTTAGTCCTTAGCATGACAAAGCTAGAAAGAGCATAATTTTCGTAACGTGTAAATAATATTTGAATGGCGAGGCGCTGAAGAAATTAGCATTTAAAGTAAATTTAATATTGTCAAAAGTTTCTGTATTTTACAGGTGTAATTTTAGAGCTACTTTTAGACTCTGTTTGAACGTATAATAAGAGCAAAAACCCGATAACTGATTGTTTCCAGGCTAATTACTTGTTTATTCAGCAAGGTTTAATTACCCGGTTGCGTTAGTTTTAGTGCTGCGTCCTTCTCTTCAACTGTAGTCGTACAGTAGTACAATGAAAAAAGTATAACATGGCAAATTCTGATGGATACGCTGTAGAATACAACACATATTGTACCACTACAAATTGCTCCATAAACCTATAGACGACCTTTTTCCATACACTATCTTCTATTCTACAGGCTCATTATCTTGGGTCCTGTGCAATGATAAGGAAAGTTCTGTGTAACGGCTTTATTAATGGGATTTAGAGACTTTTTGTATATATATATATATATATATATATATATATATATATATATATATATATATATATATATATATATATATATATATACGTTACAGGTTTCACCATTTCTAAAATGTACGAAAAAGAACTGTAATCCATTTAATAACATTTATTTAAAATATCTTATTTCTACCAGTATCTACAATCATTATTCTGGATTCTTTAATATTTTCGTTCATCCAATTCCAACTGTACATTTTTTTCTTCAAATGAAGTTTGCGTGTTTGGAGTAAACACCAATCATATTTATTTAACCAGTCGTCGAACAACATAACAAAGCTTCCGGCAGTCGCAACGTCCTCAGGCATTTCGACGTTCTATTATCATCATCAGAGTGCGATGGCATACTGACTAGCGAGGATCACACCGCGTTGCATATATATGGAAATCAAATTTAGATATGCGGCTCTCACCTCTAGTAGTCTTTCATACATTGTACGTGACCGGAAATGTTGGCTGCACAATTTCTAGGCAAATAGTACATTTGTTGTAACTAATCCCTCATTAGCTATGTCTGTCTATATTTTTCACAATTTAGACCATTTATTTTGCGTACCATTATGTGGTTTGTCATCGCTTTCATTGTGAATGTGTCCGCAAATCATGGGTGTGTCGTTTTTTGCGGCACATAGGTTATTCTCGAAGGCTGGCTTGTTACATATTTGTTCCTGTCCAATTTAATTTATTTTTGAAATACTTTCTGCGCGTTTAAGCAGAGGTTTAGCTAATTAATTGCAACAGCTTCACAAGCCAGAAGCATGTTTGCCGTTTTTGCCTTGTACAGAACCGTACAATTGCTACATGCTAGAAACACCTCAGTACGTATAACTCATGGTAATTTTCCTGTTGTTCCACAACTTGTTAAGTACAATTGAATTGGTGTTTACTTCAGCATTGAATTAATTTTGATTTATTGAATTGCTTTACCCCTACGCAATCAACTATTGCTTAATATTATAGCACATGTAAATGAGGCGAAAGCTGAAAACGGTTGACATTCCTGACGGCTTTAAAAATGGTTTATCTAACATTTGCAGGAAAGCGAAATAAATACAGGAATTCTAGATGAAAGAACTGCATATAAAATTTTTCCTACCTTCTATATAAATTGCGATTCTAGTTACGTTAAACTGTTCGTCGTCCTACTATGATTTTACCATAGTAGGTCAAAACCTGTCAGTACGTGTGACTGACTTTGGTTTTGCCATGTTGTGCGACAAGTCCGATACAAGGTTATTAGTTCTAATCTCAAGCATCCACAATATATTCAGGCAATGCCAATAAATGTACATAAAGCTGACATACACATTGCATTACCAAAGATAGTCATTTCTGTTAATCAATAATTACCAAATAGATACAGGTTAAAGTTCTCCATGAAATAATCGGTGTGATTATTTTGAATGCAATGAATTTTTACAGCAAAATTTGATAATTTGAAGTCAAACATTTGCGATAATTGCATACAACGTCAATTTATCGCTAAATGTCAAATTTATCTTGGTGATTACTTTATGTTAAGTTATGGGCAAAAAAGTGACGATTTGATAAGGGCATAACAATCTATGTATTAGTGGATTTATGTTGCGTAACACTATCTACAAATAAATTAATCTTCAAATAAGCCTGGTCAGCACTAGATGTCTGCATTGTATTTCTCACAAAATTATATAAGGAATTATACTTTGAGAAATGGTTAATTTTTGAATGTGAGTTACTAATTTTTCACTATAAAATATTTGCAAAAGAAAGAAAAGATATATATCGTATACTTAATGTAGAAGATATTGCTATAGAAATATTCAACACACAGTTAAACACTTAAGATTTCTGCGTAGTCTGTATAAGTAATATGCACCAGTGGAATAAGAAACTCCTGTTAGAATAAATAGTAAGGCTACTTTAGCGAAGCAGTGGTAAACCAACTTTCATTGTTGAAAAATGGAATGCAATCTCATCTCTTGAACTTCGCAAAGCTGCAGCCATTGATGTTCTGCTTCCTACCATTTTCGCGGATCCTGGCGGCATAATTAGTAAGTCTCTGATTAAACGTCCTCCTATTATTCTGAATGAGGAGACTATGCTGGTTTTGTAGACCTAACCAAAGAACATTCCTATTTTCAAAATCGGAAATCGTAATTCGCGCGATAACTATCGTGGTATAAGCTTCACTTAAATAAAATATACGCTACTTGCCTTGACCATCTTACAGCATCTCAGCATTTGGCGTTGATCACATAGAATAGAACAACAAGCTGGATTCCGATCTGATCGAGAAATTATTTAGACTGCTTTTACCTGAAGGCAAGTAAATGAACTGCGGAATGTACAGCGCTGTCTCACATTAGCCATTTTTCTAGACTTTAATGACGCATATGTCTCAGCTGACTGCAATATATTATTTGATATTATGACAAAATATATGCGCACACAAATTTTTAAATATTGTATTTGTTCTTTTCGCAAACACTTCTGATCATGTTATCGTCTAAATTGTCGCATAACTTTACTGCTATCACTGGCACTCTTCAAGGATGTCAACCTTCATAAATTTAAAAAAAAATTATGATCCAATTTTTAGATACTATTTTCTTTAGGTTCAGGATGCACGAATCAAAGGTGGATTATTCACATGATATTCTATTGTTATTCCAGATCTCGAAATATAAATTAGCCTTCTCCCACCTTCGTCAGTTGTGGAGAAGCACATGTACATCACATTATCTTATAGGTAGTGTGTATAATGTATCGTTATGTGGATTTTTGTAATATGCTAGTGTAATTTGGTCTTTGCGAGTCGTAGATCTCAAACGCTTACTGGCATTCGACTGCCATTGCTTAAAAAGATAGCCTTTATACGTTATCAAATACAAACAGAGCATTCTAACATCCGTGTGTATATTTTTGGCATGGTCAACAATTTCTCTATGTTAGACATACAAATGTGCTCTAGCTAGGTTGAGCTTCACGTCTCCTTTCTATTGGATTTCAAAGTATAGCATTATTATTTCAGCAAGTGGTAGTTTGGCATAAGAAATCAAGTGGATGGAAGCAGTTAGATTTATCAGCAAACAAATGGGGTAATATAGGACCCGATAGTCTACCAGGATGGGATCAGTGTGTTCGTCATAGGTCTTGTTTAGAAACCCTACGCATAACGCCACGAAATCAAGGTCAATGGCGATTTGCTTGTGGATTTCTGTTATAACTATTTTGCTCAATTGTTTTCTTATTTGGCCAGACTGGTCATTTTTACGAAGCCATGTATTGTAAACCACAATGAGGCCGTATTTCCAATGTCGTCTTTTATTAAATTTGAATTCACATAAATTTTCCTGTGTAGACACCTTGGATCTCTTGTTTCAGTGATTCACACAGATAAGATTATCCAACTAGACTTTACGCATGCTTTTGTAAATTATTCATTTACTATTTTTTTTAAAATAGTATTTTTCTTATTAATTTTAATCTTTATATATATTTTATATTTACTAATATTTGTCTCGCGTAATTAAATGGCAGTAAGGCATCATATATTAAAGATAATTTTGTTTTGTCTGTAAGGATGATGGAAATGATGATCTTCCATAAATGGCAACTATTATCGCAAAGTAAAGCCTGCGAAATTGAGGTCATTGTCCTTAACTTCCACTCAAGCATCCTCCTTGTTATGATACAAAGACCATTCCGAATGATTCTTGGATACGTATTGGAGATGGATTACTGATCAATTGGCAAATAGTGTTAGTCCCAATATGGGTTATTTAAAATTTTGGAATGACTGAATCGTTTATCATGTGACACAGTCAGTAACCAAAATCTTTAGGTATCTTACAGCTTAAAGGGCCAAGTTTCAATAGTTCTAAATAATCCTTTATAATCTTAATTTCATTACAAGCTCACTGTTTCGGATTATTAGATTTAATTAAGTAGCGTCAAGTTCATAGGTGAACGCATTTGAACTTAGGTAGGTTATATTTTTAATTTAGAATTTCCCAAACCATTGAAAGTTTAAAGAAAAAAACAAGTATTTGAAAAATGTTACATTATTATCGGAGGCAGAATCGACTTAGTCGTGTGTTTCTATTAAAATTGAAATCTGGTGGTTTTATCAATTTGCAAAGGAGCAATTTAGAGCTTATTTTCGTAGAATTTTTAAACGATATCTATTATTGATAACTATTTAATGATCTGATATGATGCAAGCTAGCATTAGAAAGCTTATCTTAAAGTTTTGCCCCACAATTTTCATTTTAAATGTAAACAAAAAACAGCGAAGACTACATAAAACACCAAACAGACTTTGTATTTGTAAACAAAATGGAGCTTCTATCTACAACAAACATTAAAAGCTAAACTTAATAAAGTACAATGTCATATAACTTCATTCAAATTAGAGGTCAACATTTAAACATAAAAATAGTGTTGGTATATCCAAGACGTTGCCAGAAATGCCACGTTTAATTTAATGTCCCTACTAATTTCATTCTTAGTAAACAATTTCATTATTGTTACAATTACAGTGTCTGTAAACTGAACTTTGGAGTACTGAGTTCAGCGACGTGCTATTAATTGCTACACTAAAATGCTGTGTGTGGAATTTCAGTTGCTTTCTCTTTATGTGTTTGTCAGTAACAAATGAAAATCTAAATGCGCATAACAACGCCCGTCTAATTCATTCCCTGCCTACTCACTTACGTCTATTCATAATATTGTTAAATTTATCATTTGTTGAAATAATCTTTCGAGCTTAATAAAAAAGAAGATCATATTGCATTTAAAAAGTCACACAGCATACAGGACATTCATTAACCAAGCTTACTTTGGCGTGTCGCCCATCCGTGTTCACAATCAGAACAGGAAGATTGTTACATTGTATAACTTGTGTCTGTGTATCAAAAGCTGCGGAGAGATAATTCAGGAGGCAGCATAGAATTGTGCATCCGACATTTCGAGTCAAGTACAATGTATGCGAGACTACTGAAGGTGTGAACTGCATATCTCATTTTTCTTTCAATATATATTCATTTCGGTTTGATCCTCGCTAGTCTGTTGTCGTCATGGAAGGCCGAAGCCTGTTAGTACGTGTAACTGACGGTAGTTTTGCTTTGCTGTTCGATAAATGGTTAAATAAAATTGGATTATGGCTTACTTCAAGCACGCATATTTGATTTAAAGAATATTTCTCACAACCTGTCAATCAATGATTGTCAATTGCATACATGTCTATAAATTTAAGTTAATGCCATGTATTGACTATGCATGTTTGATGATTTCTTAATAAGAATGGATTCGATCCACTTGAAAAATTGCATGTTTATAATAACATATGACTTTATATTAATAGCTCTTCTCCATGTGGCGTGATATCCGCGCTATAACAAAAGATCGGTTGCGGCCATTAGGTATTTTAAGTCGATGGCAATATCAAATAATCTCTACCAGAATGAAAGAATTTCAAGAGAACATACTTGGATATGCTTTCAAAAGGGGACAGTAGTGCGTGGCTTGGATGGTACACATAAATACTTATACACATACATGCATATATACAAACCTGCATCCATGCATACCTGCAAAGAAGCATACGAGTGTTCATTTATAATCCCATTTATACGTGGCTTCACATACTTACTTATATTTAAATATACTAAAATTCATATACACATTCCTGCAGCATAAATAGTAAGATAAATTACTACAAACATATAACGAAAAACGCATAGATATATGAAAACCGACATGCTTGTATATCAATTTTCTTAAACTGCTATATACATGCAAAAATATATGTATTGATTCTTAACCCGTAAATTGAATCAGCACACATATTTCATAAATAATAATTTAAAGATATTTGGTACAGTTGTACCGTTAAACTGCTCCACATTACCAGATAAAATACGTAATGGTTACAGGCCGTATTCCTCGCTCCGACTACTGAGTCGCCAGTAATCACGAAACTCATGTGGAAATTTGAATATACCTTCCTAATACGCTGAATTTTATGTATCCTTATGGCCGCATTTTAACAAATTTATCTTTCGTTACCCAATAGTTAATAGAATATAATAAGTATGCCAGTTTTCAGCAACGAAGAATATATATATATATATATATATATATATATATATATATATATATATATATATATATATATAATAGATTTAGTCAAACTAGGGTTAATCATTTTCAGCTGGCACACATTAACTTCTATTCTAGGAAGATTTATTACACAATTATTTATAAGTGAGCTAATCTTATTCACGGCTAGTTTCTAGATGCCAATGCTCGCTAAATTTCTCTAGTGTCTAATCCTAAACATTTTTGTTTCTCTGTTAAGTGCGCTATCAGTAAATTACTCTATAAAATTAAAATCAACCGTACATCAAGGTAACATTTATCTTATTTTAGTTTTCTCCTAAATCAGTTCAAATTTACGTTCCTCTAAAAGCAGCGTATTCATTATGTTTAAAGTAAATTCACGTTTTGGAGGCCCATATTAACATTTAAAGCAAATTACAGTTTAAATTTAAAACATTGAGTAATTATACAATGTTTTAAACAGATTTCACTAAAACAAATATAGCTCACTTGCTTTAGCTTCACTGCCTCAGCACAGTATTTCATGGCAAAATATACTTTAAACGACAATTTTTTTGTGCGACTAGGGTAAGACTAATTAACGAGCTATTGTTTTGCGTAACATTCTGTCTGTATTCATTGTCTTTAATTTTGATCCTGATATTTCAACTTTTATGTTTTTAACATCTTGTCCGACGATATATTATTTACATAATGTAAAAATTCATCACTTCTACGTATTTAATTTTTAGGAAGGAAGTTTCTAAGCAAATTAGAAGTTTATCAATCTAAAAATCGTTGCCAGTTCCAAATGCAAATATCTGAATTTATTAAATACAGAAAAACCACTTTGATATAGCGTTCCGGAATCTTAAATTCTATATACGTTTTTTGGATGACGTATTAATTCATTGAAAAAATATGGAAGGTGAAATGAGAAATAAATTTAAACAAACCAATGAAGTGAGCCATTTGAAATTTACAATTGAAGAGAAATCATGAGGTGACTTAATATTTCATGGTTTCAAATTAATTAGAAATGTAAAAGGTGACATGTTCATAGGAAGATGTTTACTCATTTATCTTACCAATTAAAGTCAAATCATATATATAAATATATATATATATATATATATATATATATATATATATATGCATGCAACGATATGAAAAATAAAAAGTTAAATTTTTGATACTCGATCTGCTTGGACTTTTTAGCAGACAGCTTTACATTCTGATTTTGGTAGTTCAAAAGTTTATTGAAATTTTAAAACACATAGGATTTGTTTAATTTCTTTTGCTGTTGCTCATGATAGTGATACTACTTTAGGTTATGTGCATTGTAATGTTGACTGTTTTTATCAGCTTAGCGGGCCAGTTGTTAGCCGAACAAAATTAAGATAGATGAAAAATACTTTATGTGTATAAACGGTGATACTTGTTTAATTTTTGTGACTCCGTAAACGTAGAGAATATTTTCTAACCACAAATAATGCAAAAACGATATTTTTGTAAGTTTTATTTGGCATACCTAAATATCCGGTATAAATTCGACCTCAAACAAAACATTGTTATTCAATTAGATTCATCCACATCAACTCCTCACACACACACACCGTCTCAGATTAATACTTAATTAACTCAAAAGCACTAAACAAGCTTTTTTCTATACCAAAAATTGACAATCAGAAAGCAAATACATTCTACTTATTTTTTCATGTGGACAATCGTAACCCTTTTACCCAAATCAAAATTATGCGTTGGTGACTAAACGTTTCTGTTCAATTTGTCATAACCTTAAATAATATAATAAATAAATTATTCAAATGCGTTTATCCTCATTATGGAATGAACAACCACAACGAAACGTATTTAACTTGGATGCAAAAATTTGTATGACACAATTTGTGGAAATAAGCAAATCTTCAATGTTGAATTTAAATACTGTATTCCAGTTCTTTTACAGTTCCGGAAAGTAATGGTTCTTTCTTATTCTCTCAAATCAATCACTTTGACTGTGCACCCTATTTGCGCATTTCCGGAAACCGAGAAAACATAACATATTTAAATAGTAATTTTTATTTTGCATAGAATACAGAATTCCACAGTAGAACAACAAATATACATCAAATTTCATTGGAATTTTGGTACAAAACGTGGCGTGGAGCCAGAAATATTATTTAGATAAAGAATATTTCAGTTGAATTGTCTAGTTAATTTATTCTCCAACTCAGTGATTTCCTCTTTACTGCAATGGACATGTTATGAAAATTGTGGAGTATAAATATATTTATTTAAAGTTAAATATTAGGTGAACTCAACTGAATGCTGCGCTATCATACTCAAACATTTATTACACTTTTCTGCTTCGAATTAAATTAATATTCGACTAGAGACACATTTCCCCGATTTTTTCACATGCTATATCAGAAAAAATTGATAATATTCTTTTATAATTAAGAACAATAAAATAATTTTAGAAATTTTTTCATGAAATGGGAAGAAAAAGTAACGCAATAAATTTCTTAATTTAATTGAATAGACAGGAATATACCTTTATTAAGTTAATACCTTGTAAATTATATATCGATTTATTAAAGCGTTATAACGATTATATGATTAACTCATGGATAGAATATCACGCAATATTCGTTATCGTTAAATCTTGCTTTTCAAAACTTACTTATTAAAAATATTTTTAATTACTCTTTAAGCTTAATCCCTCAGAAAGTTGCCGTTGGCAACTTGTAAGACCAATTTTATCTTAAAAAAATGGCAAGGAGTAAAATACCAATAATGACTATGAGTTGACTGACAAAATAAATTTATTTTTGGCCAAATAACGCCAACATCTATATGTTAATGTAAGAAGGAAGTGCTCTGCACACAGAAAAATCAGTAAAACTCGTAAATTGATCCTTAAAAAAATGATGGTAATGTTTAGATTATTGGACAAGTTCTGCTAAATCAATTCTTTGTAAATTAAGCTGTGTACATCGTAAAAATATCGTTTAAAAACATCCAAAAACTAAAAATACACATAAAAATGTTTTTCGTATTGACGCATGTAGATTGTTCCAGAACATGTATTTGTACTCTGTGTTGATAGTTATTAAATCCATTAAAAATATTTCCAGTTCTGCATCGATTACATATGTAGCATTCGTTAAATGTGTGATAAATGATGACCCATTGGCTAGCTCCGTCAAACTAAATCTATACCAGTATTTCGAAATTTCACTATTCGTTTTTAAACAATTTACTCAACATTAGCAAATAGGTACTAAACATCAGTTTTGAGAACAGCGTGTATGTTTTAGTTTTACTAAATTTGTGTATCAGTTTTTGTAAGAAAATTTATCGATACACACGTAAGGATATATATATATATATATATATATATATATATATATATAATAGGTAAATTGGCGTTAATATAATTAGAGTGAACATTTGTGGAGCGAACGGCGTTAAATATAACTTTAATCAAGGTTGCGGTCTTGATGTATACACCTGTCTTATTATGTACATACATTTCACAGTACTCGTCTTTAACCATTGCATAGTAAAGTAAAGGCAATTCGTTCTGTGGAATGATTGCAACCTTATTGGGAACACATCACGAACCGTCCAGAATTATCCACGAACAGGGCAAATTGGCTGTATAAAATAAACTATGCATTAAATATAAAAGAAATTTATCCAAAGGAATGATTTCCTCCTTATTAGACGCGGACGAAGTAGTTTTCAGCGTGTCCGTGGGCATAATTTTATCTACGAGACGTTTGATACAACGACGTGCAGTGAATTTCATGCACCTTGAATTACTTAATTAGCTTACTTGTTTTGGTATGTCTTTCCTTTAGCTAGGTTCTAATCCATTTTACTTTTGACCTTAAATTCTGACTAGCCATTTACCAACGTTCATATAAGACGCACAGCTGGTTGTCTGGGAATGTGATGAAGATAAATAACTAGCTCGAACTTAAACCGAAAGCGAAGCCGAATACGAGCCACCTGAAGAGTGGACTGGCCAAACGCGTATGTTGATATTGAGCTGAAAAGTATATGATACGTGCAGAAAATGAGTTTGCAGACGCCGAACTGAATGCACCGTAGTTCGAGTCACAGCCAAGCAAATTCATCTGCATAGTCAATCAGTGTCTTGTAATGACAAACTCGATATGTTGGATGAATTGCATTTGCCTTCTAAATAAATAATTAGTCTAAACTGACAGCACATACATTACAAAATTTTGCCATTATAAATGTATGTATAATAAAAATGAGAGCAAAAAAACCAATGGGTTCACAGCATTTAGTTTAATTTAATCCGGAATTTAAAATTTTACAATATATAAATTTAAAAAAAATACATTTATACGATTTACGTGAGTAAACTTAGTCTGTTATTCTTCGCATTATTTAATCTAAGTAATTGTATGCAAATTTAATTTTTCTAATTCTTTAAAACTATTTTGCGAGCTTGCCGCAAACACCAAATCCATTGTATTTAACTTGTCGTCGCTCAACACAGCGAAACTACCGTCAGTCACACGTATTGACGCGTTTCGAACTTCCATGATCATCATTGTTGTACGAAAGAAAATTTACTATCGATGATCATACCACAATGCACGTATATGAAAATGAAAATAAAATTCGCGGCTCTGACATCTATGTTTTTCATACATTGTTGTTGACCGGAAATGTCGACAGAAAAATTGATTTTTGGGAGTGACAGCAGAATATTCAAATTTGCTTGCCAAATATCTGTATTACGGTATGTTCTACGGTAGTCAGTTTGCCGACGTATTCTGATGATTATCATGGAAGTTCCAAACGCATCAGTACGTGTAAATGACGGTCTTGTTTCTGTCTTTTTCGACATCTACTTAAAAACAACTGGATTGGTGCTTACACGAACTTCGTGTAATGAACTGTTACTATTATCTGCTCAAACATTGATTGTTTAATTATATTACCTATTCATTGTACCCTTCCTTTGTGCACACAGGAAGGGTACAATGAATTTTATTAAAGCTCGCATTTCAAAAGTATATTACCTATGTATGTGTGTGGTGAAACTGCAAGTTAATGAATTTTTTGCGATTCCTCTGTGCTTCTTCTCAGAATGAAATATAGCAATGTGTTGTTAAATATTAAAATTTACCATAAACCAACCTGGTTTGCAGAGTATTGAAATTAAAGCAGTTATGTACATTTTCAATATAAATTATTAACTGTGCGTGGCTCTTTTACAAGAATTGATCGATTAATTAGCCTATATTCAAAATGCAGGGAGTACTCAAAAGCAAAAAACCATATTGTGCATAATTTCTATCCTAGAAAATTGATTTAGTTAATTATTAAACGTAGAAATCAAAAGAAACAAACGTTTCAAGGACCAGATAAGAAAGCAATTGATTATAAAATCGAATTTGTAGGGGATACATTTTAACACACAGGTGAGAATATAATTGAAGCAGTAATAGCACGCACATTTAATGCAACTAAACTTCGAGTGCTATTTATGGCAATTTATTTACATTTACAGGCAAATGAGGAGATACGGTCTTTAGTGTCGGCACCAATATTATTTATTAAGATGCATGCGCAAGTTGTCGATTAACTAACGTAGGCCGATAGACTACATAGTTAATTACTCAAATGAAAGAACGTTGCAGCTTGAACGCTTGTTTAAAATCAAATTGTGAATACACGTCTGCAATTGCGCAACATATTTAAACTCCGCTCGTAGGTTCTCCAGAAGTGGCATTTAAGATAATTACTATACGCAATAGAAAAATGGATTTAGCCACATTTAAAATGCAGAAAAAGCATGTTCCTTTATTGAGTTTCAACTGGAGGTGTTACACGCACTAGTTAGAAAGTTCCTTTACTTCACACTCTCTCCACGTTTAAAATTTGTTATATATATATATATATATATATATATATATATATATATATATATATATATATTTGTAGGGGAGTTAAAAAATATATTGAAATAAATGATTCCTAAATTTGATAAAACTTACTTTTATTTTGCGCATTTAAATAGCTCCATTAATTTAATTAAATCGCATTAAAAATATATATATATATATATATATGTATATACTACTACTAAAGAAGACTAAACTACCTTTCTTTCAGTTCACTTCTATTAATACGCATTTGTCGTTGGCGTAATCCGTTGTTGTTTGCAATCATTTACATAGAGTATGACGATAGACATATCGAAGAAATGCACTTTAACGGTAATTTCGAAATAAAAATAATTAAAATCAAAATTTCGAGATAGCCATTTACGTTTGTTGATACAAACGGAGTATGCAAAGTGGGAACTAATAAGCTCAGAAAGAAAGATTTTTCAAAATGCGGTAAAGCGAAGCTCAGGTTATTACTATGTGCATGGCGGAAGCGAGAAGGCAAGAGCAAGTTATAAGATAAGAACACATAGAACGCATTCAATATATAGCCGCCTTTATTTACATGAGCAAACCAAAAAATTATACGCATATATATATATATATATATATATATATATATATATATATATATATATATATAACAATAAATATATATAAAGAAATGTATATATATATATATATATATATATAATTAATTTAACCATTTTTGTATCATTACATATTCCTGCGATCTTATTCTCGAAATTTCTCTCGCGCACCACCGTTTAAAATGATACACTTAAGCTCACCCAAGTCTTCTATGATCAGGCAACATATATATTGCACAATGCGTCTTATATCAATTTAAATATTTCTGTCTCTATGTATGTGCAACAGCATTAAAATTTGCTTCCAATATCTGCAAATAAAATCAAATATGCGAGTTTACCTAACTACCAGGCCCAAACGAATCACAATTTATATAGATTTATAGCGCAAGACAACTGTTCGTTTAGTCATATTCATATGGACCGTTGCCATATATATATATATATATATATATATATATATATATATATATATATATATATATATATATATTTCTGCATAAATGAACTGTATATTTAAACAACAGTGTAGAGTTGCTTTAAATCAAACGCAAATAATTCAAAACGAATATAACACATCTGACAACATTTATATATATATATATATATATATATATATATATATATATATATATATATATATATATCCACGTATATTCATTCATATATTTTTATAACGGTGTTTAAGAACTATATATATTTATTTAAATATAAATAATCGTAAGAGCAAAAATTTGCTTTCCTTTATCTTTATGTGCATACGATTCTTAATGAATATTTTAGTCAACAGAAATTCTTCTAAATTCATTTATAGTTAAATGCAAAATGAGGGTAACTCTTCATTTTTGGATAAGTTCTCATGTCCTGGGTGCAATTGGTTATGCATAAAATTGAGTAAGGGACGGAGAAAAATATCAAATATATACTATTTTCCATTCAGCATTAATGTCAGATTGGGAAACATCCTCAATAATGGCCAGAAAAGACGAATAAATGCCACCCGGAGCCAAATAGGGAGCGAAATATGAGGAGCGAGGGAAAGGGAGAGGAAGAGAGTAATAGTGAGCAGGGGTCAATGTAGGTTACGACATGCATGCATGATGCAAAATTGGAGTAAGTAAGAAGATTAATAGGATTAAGGAATCCATAAATACTTTTGGCCGTTAAATTCAATTATGAAGATAGAATGGTGATAGAGAAGCAGATCGACAACGCACCAATAATTATATTCAAATTAAACGACAAACACATTAAATTCTTTAAAACTTTTATCGGGCCTAACGGTACAGTTTTATGTCATAAATAACAATAGGATTATCTTACTCTGCCTTATAACTAACACTGATTTATTAAACCCGACCACAAAAATTTGTACGTATCATTTTCGTTTAGACATCTGTTATAATATATTTTTTGCGAGATTCCTGGATGTTATGCTAGTAATTTTGAACCATAAATATAATTAATTAGAAAAAATTCTTTATTTTACCAATCAGCTAAGAATATTGAAATTTACATATATATATATATATTATATATATATATATATATATATATATATATATATATATATATATATATATATATATATATATATATATATACTGGTTGACTGATACACTTTCGTCATTGTGAATCGTATAAGATTGACGGTGAGTGAACTAACACTATTGTTAAATAACAAATTAATGTATGCAAATGTATCGTCGTACAGTGATATATATATATATATATATATATACATATATTGGGAACTCATCATAAAATATCGTTGTCAGAGCGTGAACCTGAGCACATCTCTTTCGGAATTGGTTTTTAAAAATATTAAGTCACCCTATCACTAAAAGAGCAATATTGCAACAGGTGGTAAAGGTTATTCATCCAATATACCGTTTTTGTTTTTACTGAAAAAGCTTCAAGTACTGTCCAAATTTGCCACGGAGTCAGAATTTATCTTTTGTAATAGTTAACTTGATATTCATTATTTTTAAGAAATCGCTGAGATAAATATTACTCTTAAATGGAAACAACCGAGTGTTAATAACCAGGAAAGCACGTCTACGGATGTACATGTGATATTTCCCAGAATTAACTGGGTTCCCTTTGGAAGTTGAAGCAGTTCCGTCGATTATGATATTTTTTTTATTTTTTAAATCAAGTTTGCGTGCTTGAACACCAATCCCATTGTATTTAACCAGTCATCGAACAACATAACAAAACTACCGCCAGCTGCATGATATTTGTTCCTATGAATAACATTTTTTCCTCTTCTGTGTCTGCGTTGCTATATAGTCACATTCAGTATTCCAAATTAGTCGATGAAATACCGAAAACGATGGACAAAAGTTTAATTAAATTAAAATTCCAAAAAGAAAATAATGATAATTAACGTTATCAAAAAATTCAGATTAGAAAAGTTAGATAGCGCAATAAACGCTGTATTATTAACATTCAGTGAAAGATCAGAAGTGATAATTTTGATAAATTCTAAGAACCATCCGCAGCTAGGATATAACATATTTAAAAAATTCTCGAATTACAAAGAGATAGAGACACTGAATTTATCACTAGATAAAAGAGACAATGAATTTATAGCTGAAAATTAAGATTTGGAATCTTTTTTGTAATCTACGTAATGAAATAAATATATAGCTGTGCTATGCGAACGTATGTTTCACAATTAATTAAATCAAGGTTGCGATATTGCTATAAACATCTGTCTCATTATGCGCATTCATTTGTCAGTATAGAATAAGCATTTTTAATATAGAAAAGGCAATTAATCCAGTAGACCAGTGTCGTCCTTATTAGGAACTCATCACGTACTTTCAAAAATTTACCGCGTACGGGACTCTAAACAGCGCACGTGTGTTTCGGCATCTATTGCCCTAACTATTGAAAACCCTTGTCGCACACTAAACACAATTTTCAGTTACGTACAAATTAATGTTTCGGGATTAGACTTTACCTTATGTGAAGCCTATATAGCATAACTTTAGACATAGTGTTCGAACTAACCACCCCCAAACTGTCATTATATAACAGATCACGTGCTACCCCGGGAAGTGGTATTGAATTGAACATATTTATAATTGTATGAGCACTGGTTGCGTGGGCATTGATAACAATTAATTTAATAAATAATTGTGGCTGGGTGGCTCAGTGGTAAGAGCAAAAGATTCTGAAGCAGACGTGTCCAGGTTCGATTCCGGCTCGCGGCACTTTCTCGAAAATACGTGATAATTCCGGAAAAGGACAAAACCGGTCTACTAGATAAATTGCCTTTTCAACAATATGCAATGCTTTGTTTATACTGATAAATGTATGTTCATAGTGGGTGAAGTATTTATATCAAGACCACAGCCTTAATATTAAAAAAACACCTCTCAGAAGATAACTAATGCAATGTATAGTTTATACCGTGAACAAAAAAATCAAAATCAGGCTATTAAATCTCAAATTATTAACTTATATCCAAGTGGCTTGGTATCCATTGATTAATGACAAATAGGCAATGGCGCGTCAACATTTCATATTTAAAATTTTACGAATGGGCTCTAACTGGATGAAGGTCTAATACTTAAGAAAAGCTAGTGTATAGTATGAATTTGCCAGTGGTACAGGACACGGGCTACGCTGGGGATACTCATAGACTCCTGAGTAAATGTTCCCTAATATGTGTCACGTTCGAGACAAACTCCGGACAGTACTTTGGAATTCTGTATGAGTAAAAATAACCTTTACAACCTGATTCAATTTATATATATATATATATATTTGACGGCAAGCACGATCATGAATTTAGTGCAGTTTATATCTTATGCATAAGTTGTGAAATTGAGCGAATACCGATGTCGCGGATTATATTCGTTCTTTCGTTACAAATTCCGGGCTTTTATTAGATTTTAATTACAGTTTATCCAAGGAAATTGCGTTATGTGCAAACATTATTAGTTGAAATTTCGAATCCGTTAATTTACTATGCACTTTAGTTTTATGATGCAATAACGCAAATTTTATATAAGTTAATTGTCGGAAATATGAAATAAATATAGGCAATACAATTTAACAATAACTGTTTGCGCGGGTGGTGGTAACAATTCTTTAAATCAAGTTTGCCGAGCTTGAAGTAAACACCAATCCCATTGTATTTAACCAGTCGTCAAACAACATAACAAAACTACCGCCAGCCGAACAACATAACAAAACTACCGCCAGCCGAACAACATAACAAAACTACCGCCAGCCGTATATATTCAATGCGGTTTGATCCTCGATAGTCAGTTTGCCGTCGTACTCTGATGATGATCATGGAAGGTCGAAACACGTCAGTGCGTTGCGGCTGGCGGTAGTTTTGTTGTGTTGTTGGACGACTGGTTAAATACAATGGGATTGGTGTTTACTTCAAGCTCGCAAACTTGATTTAAAGAATATGAAATAAATGTTTTCATATGAGAATGTATCGATATATAGTACAAGATATTTGGGTTAATATTTGCTAGTATATTGAAAATTTCTTCAATTGAAAAGTCAATTGAAAATGAACATGAAATGTATAAATTTGTCTTTAGCTTTTCCTATTCAATTCTGCCAAATCCATCCAACAATTTAAATAAAGTGTTATTAGTAATTTTTCCGTCTTGCCATATTGATGGCCAAAGAAGGTTCAAACGCGTATAGCGAATTTAATAAATATATTATGGTTTTTATCGTATGCCCGCGTGCTTTATTTACATAATTATTATCACCACTCGCATAATCAATATTTGCTTACTATATAAATACGATAATTTTGGCAAAGCCTCAAGAACGCAATATTTCTGGGTGTATGGAATTTAGGTGGCCAAAATATTTGTCAAGTAAAATGTTTGTTGGCTATTAGGGGTAGAAGCAGACACGATAGTCAGTTTGCTCTGGTTGTCTTGTAATGGATGAAAAAGATCAAAACACATTGGTACGTGCCACCGCCGGTATTCCAGCTATTTGGTGCGACTGGTCAAATAAAATAGCAAAAGTGTTTATATATCAATATCACAAACGTCTTGTTAGGTATTCATGTATAAGATAGGATACTGTTTGTGGCGGAGATCTAATATATATGCAATTGTGTAATAAGTGTTGCGCACCTAGTAATAAATTAGTCGAAATATGCCAAGAAGGATAAACTAAGGACAGCAGGAGCGTAACGTATAATCTCGTGGACATTCGTACTAACAAAACAACCGTGGTTTTTGTATTTATTACAGGCTTGATATATATCATATATAGTCGCATTGCCTCAAGACTTTCTATGAAGTAAGTTCTATTACTGCATTATTACACATTCTTATTGGAGATTGTACCATTCAATTGTACCACATTCCTCAACTAAAGGTCAGATGGGTAAAGGGCGTAATACCGGCTTCTAATGATCAGTCGCCAGAAAGCACGAACAGAATGAGCACATGATTATATGTTCCGTTCATGCCATTTTAATTTTATCCTTATGGTACTATTAGAACTAATTTTATTATGTGCTTAACAACTAGTTCATAATTGTATGCTATTACTTAACAATAGTTAATAGTTGCCAGAATTGTAGCTGCCATTACCTAAACAAGAAAGAATATAGTTCAGAGTCATACAATTTCTCTATCACGCCAACGAACCTGCGCAATGCAAGCACAATTTGGCTATGTATATTTTTTCAGCCTATCTTTCGTATAAATAATTGTACATTTCTCTTTTGTCTGCAAATACTCAATACTTGTCCGTAACCTCGCCAAAATGGACAGGCTTTATGACACGTTAAAATATATGAAAATAATGTATATTTTCAGAAATTGGTTGTATTATTTTTGTTTATTAATATAGAAAAATTTAAATAAATATGCAAATATAAATCGTCTACAAGACAGGTTCTGTCCTTATTCGGCATATATCAATGGTAGCAAGAATAATTACGGCAGACATGTCAAAAAGTTATGTATTAGGTATTGCGAACCTAGTAACAAATTAGTTCAGTTGTGACCAGAAGGATAAACAAAAGGCAGCATGAACGGAAAGTATAATCTCATGCACATTCGTTTCGTGCTTACTGGCGACTCATCAGTAGGAGCCGGTATTACGCCCATTAACCACTATATATTTGGTAGCAGAATGTGGAATAATAGGACGGTACAATCTCCTAGACGAATGTGTAAACCTGTAATAGTGAAGCTAACATAATCTAAAGTCAACGACAATACGACTTCAATGCTAACTCACACTATATAATATATATACCGAGTCTGTAAGGATACTAACACTATGGCCATTGTGTTAGTAACTGATACCTTTTTTGAAATCGATGAGTACCGGATACTAACACTATGGTTTCCGAGTCGGTACATGATACCAACCTGATGGATATAAATTTATGCTAAGTTCACCCAAATTGAGAATTACAACAATTTCCGAACACCTGTTACTCCAGTTAAACCATACACTCTGGCCTTCATCGATATCAGTTATCACATTTCGCAGTAAGCATGACATCATTCAATTCAATATATTACAGTTAAATACTGTTTGTTGCGAAGAACTAATATATATGCAAGTATGTATTAGGTTCTGCGAACCTAGTAACAAATTAGTTCAGTTGTGAGCAGAAGGATAAACCAAAGGCAGCATGAACGGAAAGTATAATCTCATGCACATTCGTTTCGTACACTGGCGACTTGCTCATCAGTAGGAGCCGGTATTACATCCCTTTAACCACTATATATTTGGTAGAAGAAATGTGGAATAATAGGACGGTACAATCTCCTAGACGAATGTGGCAAACCTGTAATGGTGAAGCTAACATAATCTAAAGTCAACGACAATGCGACTTCAATGCTAACTCACACTATATAATATATATACGGAGTCTGTAAAGGATACTAACACTATGGCTATTGTGTTAGTAACTGATACCTTTTTTGAAATCGATGAGTACCGGATACTAACACTATGGTTTCGAGTCGGTACATGATACCAACCTGATGGATATAAATTTATGCTAAAGTTCACCCAAATTGAGAATTACAACAATTTCAGAACACCTGGTACTCCAGTTAAACCATACACTCTGGCCTTCATCGATATCAGTTATCACATTTCGCGGTAAGCATGACATCATTCAATTCAATATATTACAGTTAAATACTGTTTGTTGCGAAGAACTAATATATGCAAGTATGTATTAGGTTTTGGGAACCTAGTAACAAATTAGTTCACTTGTGACCAGAAGGATAAACCAAAGGCAGCATGAACGGAAAGTATAATCTCATGCACATTCGTTTCGTGCTTACTGGCGACTCATCAGTAGGAGCCGGTATTACGCCCTTTAACCACTATATATTTGGTAGAAGAATGTGGAATAATAGGACGGTACAATCTCCTAGACGAATGTGTAAACCTGTAATAGTGAAGCTAACATAATCTAAAGTCAACGACAATGCGACTTCAATGCTAACTCACACTATATAATATATATACCGAGTCTGTAAAGGATACTAACACTATGGCTATTGTGTTAGTAACTGATACCTTTTTTGAAATCGATGAGTACCGGATACTAACACTATGGTTTCCGAGTCGGTACATGATACCAACCTGATGGATATAAATTTATGCTAAAGTTCACCCAAATTGAGAATTACAACAATTTCCGAACACCTGTTACTCCAGTTAAACCATACACTCTGGCCTTCATCGATATCAGTTATCACATTTCGCGGTAAGCATGACATCATTCAATTCAATATATTACAGTTAAATACTGTTTGTTGCGAAGAACTAATATATATGCAAGTATGTATTAGGTTTTGCGAACCTAGTAACAAATTAGTTCAGTTGTGACCAGAAGGATAAACCAAAGGCAGCATGAACGGAAAGTATAATCTCATGCACATTCGTTTCGTGCTTACTGGCGACTCATCAGTAGGAGCCGGTATTACGCCCTTTAACCACTATATATTTGGTAGAAGAATGTGGAATAATAGCTTCACTATTACTGGTTTACACATTTGTCTAGGAGATTGTACCGTCCTATTATTCCACATTCTTCTACCAAATATATAGTGGTTAAAGGGCGTAATACCGGCTCCTACTGATGAGTCGCCAGTAAGCACGAAACGAATGTGCATGAGATTATACTTTCCGTTCATGCTGCCTTTGGTTTATCCTTCTGGTCACAACTGAACTAATTTGTTACTAGGTTCGCAAAACCTAATACATACTTGCATATATATTAGCTCTTCGCAACAAACAGTATTTAACTGTAATATATTGAATTGAATGATGTCATGCTTACCGCGAAATGTGATAACTGATATCGATGAAGGCCAGAGTGTATGGTTTAACTGGAGTAACAGGTGTTCGGAAATTGTTGTAATTCTCATTTTGGGTGAACTTAAGCATAAATTTATATCCATCAGGTTGGTATCATGTAGCGACTCGGAAAACATAGTGTCAGTATCCGGTACTCATCGATTTAAAAAAAGGTATCAGTTACTAACACAATAGCCATAGTGTTAGTATCCTTTACAGACTCGGTATATATATTATATAGTGTGAGTTAGCATTGAAGTCCGCATTTCGTTGACTTTAGATTATGTTAGCTTCACTATTACAGGTTTACACATTCGTCTAGGAGATTGTACCGTCCCTATTATTCCCATTCTTCTACCAAATATATAGTGGTTGGAGGGCGTAATACCGGCTCCTACTGATGAGTCGCCAGTAAGCACGAAACGAATGTGCATGAGATTATACTTTCCGTTCATGCTGCCTTTGGTTTATCCTTCTGGTCACAACTGAACTAATTTGTTACTAGGTTCGCAAATCCATAATACATACTTGCATATATATTAGTTCTTCGCAACAAACAGTATTTAACTTTAATATATGTCAAACAGTTGTCAATTTTTTAAGAGCCATACAAATCATTCACCAGGCAACTGAGGTTTTGTACTACATGCACGTTTCATTTACAAAACCACGCATACTTTTGTATGTATTTATTTTTAATTGAGCCTCCCAGTATCGTGTGTGACAAAAAGATTATACTGCCATCCATGATTTTTCCAACAATATAATTATACTAACATGGGTTACGCGAGCTGTGATAAAAATTACTTTAATCCAGTTTGCGAACTTGATATAAACATCTGACCCATTATGAAAACATATTTGTCAGTATAAACTACTATTGTATAGTGTGGAAAAGGCAATTCATCCAGTAGACTGGTTTCGCACTTATTTGGAATACTTCAAATTTTGTCCAGAATTAGTCAAGGACAGGGTAGCTCAGTGGTTAGAGCACCAGATTTGGAGGCAAACCTGCCCAGGTTCGAGACCTCTCCACGGCAAATACTTTGTTTATACTGAGAAATTTGTGTTCATAATGGGTCAGGTGTTTATATACATATCGCAAGCTTGACTTAATTAATTGCCAACCGATAATCTGTCATTTTTTTAAATGTTAAATACGCTTCTCGACGTGGCAAGCTTCTGGTCCTACAATGACAGACCGGGGAATGCTATTCGAAGTTGGTTATCGAAAGAGATAAACACGAGTATCAAACCGAGGAATTGTAAATCACAAAATATAAATTGTTATTTAGCTGAATTTTGCATACAATGCGCGAATTTGGTGCAATTAAAATGGGTTTCATAATAATGATGCAAACAGACATATTTTTAAATAAAGACCACGATATTTATGGCCACCATTGATGAGTGTCAAATGATAAGGGAAACCTTCTCTCAGATGAATTGAAATTGCAAGCTCTAATTCACGCCGACTGCATATATACTCACGGCATACATTTTTTGTCACGCGATAAGTTAATAGTAGTCGCGTTTTTGCATCCTTACAATTTAACAGCACCCCAGTAAATGTTACTGATATTTCTATAGCCACTTTTACCATTCATTTTATGGAGTTTGTCCATCTTGTTACTAGAGCACAACGACAAAACAAGTAAATGGGCGGGGAACGTCACTAGAGTATTTTTTGTATTACAGTCTTTGTGCTGCATGACAGTCCGTTTGTACTCATCTCACCATGCTTAACCATTGGTACACTCATTATTTAACACACAGACAAACCAACATTTATGTATTTTTATTGCGAAACTGTGAATTCGCATATATGGCTAGTTTATGCAATATGCACGCAATTACCAACGATTTGCTCAGGCTTATTAAAATTTGCCAGCGTTACTTCATTAGTTAAGATACATTTTATTGCGTGGGCTTATTTATTACATAATATTTTTTCTAAAAAAATTAGTACGTTGTCAAAGTCAATTAACCATTGAATAATATGATAAGATTTTAATTAATAATTTAAGCCTATAATTACTCTAGATTAAACGATATTAAAATTAATCTGTTGGAGAAGAGAAGGAACACTTAAGCGTTGGATAGGACAGTAATCGTAAACTTGTAATAAAAAATCAATACTAAAAAAACTGAGTTCTTATTATGGTTGAATGTAAGCCTAGATATAAAAAGTTTACCAGAGGAAAAGCTCAATCTATTACTCGCGCGAATGAGCTCTGTCTCATAATTGCTGCATGCTAGAAGTTATTTTACTGTGCATATTTCAATTTCGACTATCGCATTTCGTACGGATTGAGTAAAACTGAAAATTTGACGGCCCTAAAAAGAGCCGTTTTAAACTTATCAATACATAGCGATAAAGTGGAACCCATTGATGCCGCGGGAGGGCACTTTGTCAGCTGGAATCATTCTGAGACAGCGCTGCCTTTGTTGATAACAACCAACAACCACAAAGTTGAATAAGATCTGACAAGGGTGCTGGTGATTTTCTTACAAAACATGTTGAAAACGACACGACTACACTCTGACATTTGACTGTAGCGATTAAATTATACACAAAAGGCTGTTCATTCACATAGCTTTGGCTTATTATAGTTATCCAACCAATTTGAAATTGTATATTAAAATGATTAAGCAATTATCAAAATTTAAATTTCAGGATATAATTGTGAGGATATTGTATCAGCATCAACCTATTAAAAGCTTGACTAATAAATAGCACCAACTTGGGATTATCAATGAATATAGATAATTCAATTTTAAACGTAATAAGGTAAGTTGTTGACGAACTGTTGAAAGTGAGATTTATATCAAATTAAAGAGCACAATTTACGTCGCGAATCTGTGAGTAATTCAAATAAATTATATGAAGCACACACGGTCACCTTTTTTGTATAACAAGAGGCAGATAAAAAACGGATAAATGCTGAAAACGTCGTTAGCTAAAATCGTGGACAATACCACAATAAGTAAATTAGAATAAGATTGAGAATTGAAACATTGGAGGCTAGTAATTTTGGAGCTTGTGTTGATCGGCGAGCTTTAGAACTCGTACTGGCATTTGTTGCCATCTGAGATTACGGGAATATGGCCAATGGATTGTAGTCATGTGACGCAATAGCGTGAGGTGAAAAAAGTAACTCAATAACCTAAATAGTGGCATGATAAATGAAAATTTTCATCTAAGGTGGTCATTCAAACTCGACCGTCTACTGAGATTGGAAATGATGTCTTTGCTCCAAATAGTTGGTCATACTGCCAAAAGCTAATAAAAGAAACATTTTATTGTGGAAAATATTATTGCACGTGCATAGGCTTGGCATGCAATAAGTAAATAGGAGAAGCGTTTGCAAATCATAAACTCTTACTGCATTCAGAGAATTATATTAATTTAACTAATTATTAAAAAGTAAACGTAGAAAAATCGGATAAATCAGTGACTAATTACTATGCAAATTGACATCCAGTGAACAAAAACATCAGCTAAGGAAATACTTTAGGGCAAATACTGGGTCTAAACTAGGTAAATGTAGAAAAGCAAAATGTATAAGGCGGTTTGCTCAGAAAAATGAAGTATTTAATGCTCGTTCTATCTCTTGATGCGCTGGAGTAAATTTTTGCTCAAGAAATTTATCATTTTATTTTTACTCGCTTACGCAAATGCACTTGTGTTATAATCAACTCTAAACTAGAACCAACATTATACTTCTTTAAAGACAAGGTTCAATAATTTCTTAAAGGCTGCATTTTGATAATATGATAACTAATCTAGAAAATGTTACACAGATGGAGAGGACACATATTGACCGGTTATAAAAAGAATATGATTTCTACATCCATGAAAATAAATACCAATCTCATTCTATCCATCCAGCAAACAGCGTTGCCAAATTACCGTTTGTCTCTCGTGCTGACATGTTATGCCCTTCCATCGTTATAATTAGATAATGACGGCGAACTAGCTAATAAGGATAAAAACGGAAGAGTGAAATACGATCTAGGTATCGACTTATTTACTTTCGCATACAAAGCGCTCCACGGGAAACTTCGACTACACAAACTACATGCAGTTTTGTCACAAACATTTAAGCTACACAATTGAACACTGATTGGCTGTGCGGGTGGTGTACATCGTATACACGAATTGTAATTTTATCCTCGTGAGCCAATTTCCTAAACGAAATGATATGTTATTGAACAAAAATCTGTTGCAATTTCCGAAAAAATCGATTATTAACTAAGGAAATTCATAAACAGTTACTCCTTCATAAAACGACTGGTAGAAACACATACTGTGTTATTTCAATAAAACAAACCGACTATATTTAAGTCATACGAATAATTAATTATTGAGTTAAACAAACATTGACTGCGCGGGTGGTGGTAAAAATTCTGCAAAATCAAGTTTGCGTACTAAGTGACGTCAACACAGATCCAATTTTGTTTAACTAGTCATTAAACAACATAGCAAAATGAGTTCTATTAATTGTCCCACACAAGAAATATGTGCAAAAAACATTAAAAAACGACAGCGCTGCACAAGTTATATCAACATTTAAGCAAGGCAAAATTACTATCAGGCAAAATTAAATGACGCGTTTCTAGCTTACATGATCATATTCTGAGTACGACAGCATACTGACTGGCGAGAACTACACCGCAATGCATACATATGCAAACCAAAATTAGATATGCGGCTCTTATCTTATATGTTCTCGCATAAATTGTACTTAACTGGAAGTGTCGGCAGCGAAATTTCTATGCTGTCACGAACAATAACTTTTTGCAGCTTTCGTCAACTATATATAGCTAATAAAATAAAACAATCACTGATTGCGCGGGTGGTTGTAACAATTATTTGAATCAAGTTTGCGAGCTTAAAGTGAACACCAATCTCATTTTATTTAACCAGTAAACGCGTCAGTGGCTGTTACTGACGATAGTTTTGCTTTGTTGTTCGTGGTCCGGTTAAAAACAATGCGATTGGTGTTTACTTCAAGCTCGCAAACCTGATACCACTACCCGTCCAATCAATGATTTTTTAATTGTATTACCTGTAGATATTTCGCGCAACCTGCAAAATATTAATTTTCGCGGCTGTATAGAAATTGTGCAACCAAAATTACCAGTTAAGTACAATTTACACGAGACTACTTGAGGTGAGAGCAGCACATCTAATTTCGCTTTCCATATATATATGCATTGCGGTTTGATCCTTGCCAGTCAGTTTGCCGTCGTACTCTGTTGATGACGATGGAGGATTGAAACGCATCAGTGTGTGCGACTGGCGGTTTTTTATATTGTTCGATGGCTGGTTAAATACTATGGGACTGCTGTTTACTTCAAGCTCGCAAACTTGATTTGAATAAATGTCAGATAAGCCCTGCTTAGAAACCAAACAAAATTAAACTGATAACCTAAATTACGGCTAATCAGATGTTAGTTTATTAGTTCAGTAACGTAGTTGTGTTGCCAATTGAAATTCCATACACAGTTGAATTAAAACTCATTAGAATATTCTACAACGATAAAAATACTTAATTATTTATTTAATATTTTTCTCCAAAAAACAGTGCTTGAAATGAAAAAGAAAAATGTTGACTTTTTCAGCAGATAGTTTATGATGTTTTGAATTAAAAAATTTATGATTTTTACCAGCGCCTATTTTTAAACATCTGCTTTCGCGCTGATGATTTTTTTAGACATAAAATAAAATTTATTATTTCAAATGTTATCCATTTCGGATACATCTATAGTCAAATTACCACTATTCATTGTTTGTTTATCATCTTCACATATAACATTTTAATTATTTCTTTTCAGGTATAACTGAACATTAACTTCTGATTTGCTAAAAGTAAAAATTAATCTAGGTCTTCATTACATTAATTCCATTTCAGAAAACTTTAATCTAGATAAGTAAAAAAAATCATAAGCTATTAAAATTTTTCTTCCTCGGACAATTACCTCCAGGTAATGTACAAACATATTGGTATCGATTAAATTATTTGTATTGTGGCAAACATAAGATAGCTTCCAATCAACTTAATTTAAGGAAATATTTCAGATAACCTTGTCAGCATCCTTCTTAGGCCTACAATACATCACAAATCATAGATCAAAATTTACAGAGAAAATATAATATTTCCTTTAGCCATGCTATTTATACATCTGATTGATTATTCTCATAATAGTTAACTTTGGTTTCATTTGATAGGCTAGCGTCGCGCATGTGCGTGTATCTATAACTTCAGAGTACAACTAGCTACGTGTAATTCCAGTGGTGAAATTTTAATTTAAACTTTGCATACACTAGACTCTATCTTTTATGCTTAACATGCATAATTGCGCAACTGTGTATGTAATCTCTTTTAAGGATGGGGAACCAAATAAACTAAAAACGTCGTCTTAGCATCATGCTAGGTTATGTGATAAGAATTACATACCGACAAACAAAGTATGTGCTAAATTTTCACTTTGACCACTATCTTGCTACTGATGACTTGCTAATTTAATAACAAATATTGTCATTTCTTTAGATAGACGAAAGTAGATTACGTGCATTTATGCGTACAGAGTATATATATATATATATATATATATAAGAGAGCATATATATATATATATATATATATATATATATATGTGCTTTTATGTACACAGTTAACTAAAATTGATACATATGCACATCCATCAAAGTGAGACAGGATGTTAATTTGCTCCTTGCACAAGATATGTCCCAATTGGACAACGTTTGTCGATTCTAACAGAAAACAACTTTTGATAAAATAATCATTAACTAAAACACCAATGAATCCCAAAATCAATCTGCGGTTCTTCGATGACAGAAAAGTTGATGATATAACTTAAATTTACGATTAAAAGTATGTCGTCGAGTAAATTACAGCCTTTTAGATTCAAATTAATTATAAATGTTCAGAAATTAAAGAGAGACGTTTATATCTAAGTCATTTAGAAATTCCTCTTATCGTCATGCCAGAACGGGAATATAAGCAGTCAGATACAGGCAGACTGCACGAAATATTCACGTCTGAATGTTAATCTAATAGTTGAATAGAGGCAAAAATGATGGATACTTGAAGTAAATTTAACCTTAGTTGGGCAACTCAAAAGCTGATAGAAAAAAATACATCGTTGTTTCATGGTATTTCCGGGTTCTAAATGAGGCGAGAAAGTAAAATTAGCAGTTTCGAAATACCATATAAGAATTGTTTTAAGACAAACCCTTACTCTGTGCATCAGACTCCGTAAAACAAATAGAAAAATTAAACCATAAGAGAATTCAGGAGTGTATGATATAACATGCATAGATTGTGGAATCATGTATGTTGGTAAAGCGATGCGCTTAAGGTAGGGTAATGATAACCAATAAATGCATGTAAGTATAGGCAGGTTACGAGGTATGATTTATCTAGTAAAATGTCAGTAGCAGTTATGAAACCAATTTAATTAACTAGTCTTCGAACAACATAGAAAAACTACCGTCTGTCACACACACAGAGGCAATTCGAACTTCCTTGATTATCTAAATATTGTTTGTATGGTTATTGTGTTAGTAACTGATACTAACATTATTGTACAGAAAAGGTATATGGTACTAACACTATGGTTTCCGAGTCGGTACATGATACCAACCTAATGGATATCAATTGATACTAAATTTCACCGAAATTGAGAATTACAACAATTTCTGAGCACCTGTTACTCCAGTAAATCCATACACTCTGGCCTAGATCGATATCAGTTATCACATTTCGCGGTAAGTATGACATCATTCAATTCAATATATAACAATTAAATACTGTTTTTTTGCGAAGAACTAATATATATGCAAGTATGTATTAGGTGTTACGAATCTATTAACAACTTAGTTCAGTTGTGACTAGAAGAATAAACCAAAGACAGAATGAACGGAATGTATAATCAAATGCACATTCGTTGCATGGTTACTGGCGACTCATCAGTAGGAGCCGGTATTACGCCCTTTAACCACTATATATTTGAGTGAGGAGATTGTACCATCTTATTATCTCTCATTCCTCATAGGAGATTGTACCATCCTATTATCCCACATTCCTCATAGGAGATTGTACCATCCAATTTTCCCACATTCCTCACTCAAATATATAGTGGTTAAAGGGCGTAATACCGTCTTGTACTGATGAATCGCCAGTAAGCACGAAACGAATGTGCATGAGATTCTACTTTCCGTTCATGCTGTCTTTGGTTTATCCTTCTGGTCATAACTGAACTAATTTGTTACTAGGTTCGTAAAAACTAATACATACTGTCCTTGATTATCATTAGAGTACGTCGACAAACTGACAGGCAGGATCGTGCAGCAACGCGTATATTTGGAAGTAAAATTAAATATGCGCCTCTCCTTCTCTTAATTGACTGCAAAAAAGAAAATAATGAAATTATATAATTAATTTATTAGTTTGTTCTAGACATGTGATATCCTGAAAGCGATGACGGATACCGAAAAACGGATCCGAAATAATTACATTTTTTTCTGGGAACAATCATGCGTGTCTCAATGCAAATCAGGTAATTACGATGATCCAAGTTTTGCAAAGCAGGTAATTTTTTAAGCTATATTGGTAACAGGAATGGATATCATTTAATCAATCAGGTAACATTTAATGTGTTTAAATGTCTCAATACAAAAAAACTGCAAATTTAAAGATGCATTTATTGACCCATTTTGCTAGCGAATATAATTTCGACACCTAAATACGCCAAACTTTCACAATTGGGCAGGCTCAAATTTATTATCTTAGGATCAAAATGCTGTGCATTCAATAGATTATGCTGTAAAAATATGTAATAGCTTCTTTTGTTTATGGTCCACTATACGATCATAAAGAATAGAAAGAGTCGAACTCTGGTGAATGAGAGATTAACCTGTTTATTTAACTCTGCATTTTATTGATCACATGAATAGCAATTTTGCATAATTTCCGTCTTATTAGTTAATAACAGGTTCCGAAACGAAGGAGCTCCGCATCGAGGCCTGTCCGCGACAAAGTTCTGGACTGTATTTGATCACATCCTCATGTGGACGAAAGCGGTCTACTGGATAAATTGCATTTGCTATCCTATTCAATGCTTAGTTTATACTGAAATTTGTATATATAGGAAAGGATTTGTGTTTATTTCAAGCTCGCAACCTTGATTTAAATAATTGTTATCACCGCCCGCGCAATCAATTATTTGATTATATGTATTCGATTCAATACCTCTTCCCACGGTAGCATGGTTTCTGTAATGTAATGAAAGATTGAAGGAGGCTAGATGGAACCTTTTGTCAAAAGAGATGTCATATGGGCACCACCTGAAATAAAGTTTAACGAAACACATAAGTTATTATGTTATTGAAAATTGAGTGTAGCGTGCGGCAGGATGGGGCTGTGGATAGAATCGCAGACGCAGAAGTATACATTCTCTGGTTCGTTTGTTGTCCGTGGTAAATTCTCTACTGAAATAATAATCGCATTTGGAAGATTAAAAACCAATTTTGCTTGGCTAAATAAAAATTTATACGGTCTGATACCATTATTTGTAGCATAGATAATTATTCATGATGGCTTTATTACATTTCCTTGATTTCTATGTTATCCCACATACTATTTCAAAATATTCCATTTTGAAAGGGATTATAATCGTTATCATATTCCATTAGGCTCCTTAAGATTTCTTCATTGCCAATTTAAAAAATAGTTTATGCAACTATCTATAATTTACTTCTTAGCTTAAACGAATAACAGAACTATTTTTTAATACCATTACTAATTGCAGCTTCTTTTATCATAGTTTTGAATACACGGATTAATAAGTGTGCATGCCTGCTTTTTCTACGACTCTCTCCCTCTCTCTTTCTCTCTCTCTCTCTCTCTCTATATATATATATATATATATATATATATATATATACAACATCAACATCATCATGTACAGCCGTACAAAGTCAAAAGTGACTAATGATTCACTGCCATATTACCACAATGAGCCTATATATACATATATATATATATATATATATATATATATATATATAATTATATTACATATATATATATATATATATCGTTACCGGTTTCACCATTTTTATGTAAATTTGAGACATATATATATATATATATATATATATATATAACGATTGGGTTAGAAAGATTACATAGTTACTCTGAGTTGATTTATCAAGATAACTCACATAAGTGAGGAAAACTAAACAGCTACACAACACCATTATGGACATGTCAACATTTAAAATGTTTCTTGAAAGAGTTTCCTTGATGCAAAACTGGAATAATTGTAATTACCTGATCTGCGTTTTGACTAACGCAGCTTTCATTGTTCCAGTAATTTTCTTTTTCTATGATATTTCGATCTTCATTACCGAAGATCTTCATCAGATGCATTTCCTTGCTTCATTTACTTCATTAAATGCATCTGATGAAGTCTTGGTAATGATCGAAATATCTGAAAAGAATTAGATACGGTAACGAGATCAATGTCAACATTATGTCAAGGTAATATCTGCAATAAAGCTTCCTTGCGATTTTCACTATATCATGTCACAAACAAACGAAATCTTGCACCTATCTGTGCTCTACTAAAAAAAGAAAATTTGGAAGATTTAAAACCCATTTTGTTTGGCTAAATAAAAATGTGTACGGTCTGAAACCATAATTTGTAGCATAGATAATTTTTCATGATTTCTTTATTTCATTTCCTTAATTTCCACCTACCATTTCCAAATATTCTATTTTTGCCAGGGACTACAATCGTTATCATATTCCATTAGGGTTCTTAAAATCTATTCATTGCCAATTTAAAAAAATTGTTTTAGCATCTATGAATAACCTACTTCTTAGCATAAACTAATACCAAAACCATTTGTTAATAACGATACTAATTGCAGCTTCTGTTATCATACTTTTGAAAAAACGGATTCATAAGTGTGCATGCTTGCTTTTTCTTTGAATCTCCTCTTTCTCTCTCTCCAAATATATAATATATATATTATATATATATATATATATATATATATATATAAACAACATCAACATCAACATCATCATGTACAGCCATACAAATGTCAAAAGTGACTAATGATTCACTGCCATATTACCACAATGAGCGTATATATATATATATATATATATATATATATATATATATATATATATATATATATATATATATATATATATATATTATACGAGGTTGGGATCGAAAGATTACATAGTTACTACGAGTTAATTTATCAAGATAACTCACAGAAGTAAGGACAACTAAACATCTACACAACACCATTATAGCCATGTCTACTTTATGACAAGGTAACATCAGCAATAAAGCTTCCTTGCGACTTTCACTATATCACGTCACAAACAAACTAAATCTTGCAGCTATCTGTGCTCTTCTAAAAAAAGAAATTTACGAAGATGATTTTACTAGACATCTGCTTCACGATCGTCCATGAGTTCGATTTGACGCAATATCGTTAAGGGTTTCTAACCAAGAGATTTGATGCGCACGTTGACCCCATCCTGGCAGACAAGTGGGTCCTGTCCTACCCATTTTGGATGTAAGTGACTTCAACTGTTTCTGCAATGTCAAAATCCGCTCACCTTTTTTCTTATGCCAATATGATGCTGAATTAAGGCCATACGAAAAACGTGACCGAGCCAACAAAGTTGATGAAACATATTTGTTTTTTTTACGTGGAGCACTTATTGGCTGATCCGAAAATACGTATACGAATATCAACGTTGGGTATTTGTTGTGGGTAACCAAAATTGTATGCTTCTCAAATAACGATGGTCGAATGACTATAAACGCAAAAAATCATCAACTCTAAGAGGCCAAATTTCACTAGCGCATGGAAATCTACGTGTACAGGTGCATTAGGTGATTCTGTAAAAAAATCTTACATTTAGAGGGTGCGAATTTCATATCCAGAGACGGAACAGTGTGTGCAAATCTATTCAAGGTGTCATGAGCAGCATCTCGATTGTCGAATAACAGTACGATATCGTCTCGTAACTCAAGATTGACTATTTTGCCGCCCGTGAGAATATCAACACCTGCATCCTGAATGTGTAGTAGTGTGTTGTTTAAAATAGCATCGATTACAAAATTAAACATAAAGGGGGAATGTGGACAGCCTTGACCAGCACCACTGCGGTTTTAAAGTTGTGCGTTAATTCGTTGTAGACCTTTACGCGACCAGATGTGTTTAATATAAACAAATTTTGTGGGCACACTACTTTCCTACTAAATATGGAATAAAACATTATGATCCACTGAGTCAGTTTCACCTTTGATGTTTAGAAAGACGGCTATTGTGGGACGGTGATATAAATGTCGCTGTTCAAGAACTTGCCTTAACGTAAAATTATTATCTATACAACCTCGTTCTGAGCGGAATCCGGCCTGTTTTCTCTAGTTTATGATTCACCTGAAGCGCTAAGAAGATGTAGGATAATCGAATCAAATAACCTAGACTCTACTGAAGTCAAGCTTATACCACCATGTTTGTGGAAAGAATTACCATTGTCTAGTTTGAAGATAGGAATGGTGGTCAACTCACTCCAATCAAGTGGTACGGTCTCCTCGTTACATATAGTACGAAATAATTTAGTCAACGCTCCCGAAATTATATCTCCACCATCATTAAATAATCACGGAAGCAAATAATGAGGGTTTGCGATATTTAAGCGATAGAATTGCATCACGTAATTCTAACTCTGATGGTTCTTCGAGACTAACATTCAACACTGTTGATACAACAACATAAATGAAATTCTGGATTGCATAAGCGCCCAACTTGAGCATTCATGTCACCAGTAACCTAGAATATATCTGAACTTCGTGCTCTACTTAGTAATGATCAAAGTTTGGAGTAAATAGCGTCCTTGCTTTCGTCTGTGTTGCAATCGGTAGGAGCTCATGCAGATACAAAGTAAAAGCAACGTTGATTGCGGTTTATGTAATGATTTTAGTAGATGTATTTAAACATGCCGTAGACAATCGACTATTAAAATTGATCCACTTAGTTGCGCAAGCTTCAGCTCGTGTGCTATGGGCAACACCAACGCCCCACTTACCGGTTTGAGAAAATGCTCTGGAACAAGATGTTCGTAGTCAATAACGCGGAGATGGGGTTGGTGAAACCAGTTCTGTAATGCACGTCGGATCTTTTTTCCGGGTTCAGATACGCAACATACTTCGATTTTTAAATTATCCAACGTACGTGGGAGAGCTTCTTCTTTTCCAAGTTGCTTTAATGTTTGCACATTAAATGCGCTTATGTTAAAATCTAACATAAATTTAACGAATAATAGTCTACATAAACTATTTTCGATATTTGGCAACCCGATATAGGGCTCAATTAATGATTAACACCAACCATATTCATAGGTTCTAAAAAAGCGTTATTGTCAGACTGAGAAGAGAAAAGTAAACAAAACGAGGCAGAATCAGAGATATAGTTGCCCATAGTAACCCGATTACGCTTATCCACCATGCGTGGCTCAACAGATAATGCGACAATTTTTATACTGTGCGACGGCCGATGCAGAATATAATTGTTGTAATTCGTATTGCTCATGGTTATATTTGGACTGTAAAAAAACTCTACGTCGCCCATTCCTAGTGAGTATGGTCTGTATTCGGAATTTTCCTTCTCCTAGATAGTCTACCAACCAAGACTGAGGAATATTATCTGTCCAGCTTCCATTTGCCAAATATTACGTTGGCAGCCGAAACTTGCCCTTCGCGTCTTGTACTCTTGCTTCCATTCCGTTACTTCACATATAACAATCAAAGCTACTGCGCAGCTAGCGCAAACTTGAGGCTTCACATGACACGGGATGATGGTTGTGTCCATTTTATACCGGGCAGGTTCATGCTATTATTCCAGGGCCGACTACCTTGTGCGCCCTGGTTGTCAGGCCGGAATTACTATGGCTACGGGCATTAATATAAATACCAACATACGTATTTGTTTAGATTTTCCTTCGGATTGAATCCATGTGTAATATCTTGAGACCTCAATTTAAACCTAGCCAAGTCGACCTATCATAATAATAGAAAAACCATAAATCATGGACAATAAAACAAAGACAGCATGAACGCAATCTCGTGCACATTCATATAGGAAATTCGACTGTCCTATATTCTTTCGTTCATCACTCAAATATAAAGTGAGTAAAGGATATTATACCGGCTCCTACTGAGGGGTCGCCAGTAAGCAAGAAACGAATTTGGTCGAGATTATACTTTTAATCATGTTGTCTTTGCATTATCCTTCTGGTCGTATTTGAAATAATTTGGTACTAGGTGTGCAAAAGCGAATAGACAATTGCATATTTATTAGTTCGCCGCCAAAAGCAGTATCTAACATGAAGATTAATTATATAGTTGATGTCTAATGGCAGAATTTTAATATATATATATATATATATATATATATATATATATATATATATATATATATATAATATCAGGTAGATCTGTTTCGGGTCCTTATTGCGAATTCGTCAAATACTTTCAAGAATTTACCACGGGCGGTGTTCAAACTGGGGCCGATTGATTTGGGTACAACACGTCCACTGTAAACCGCCTATTCACACATATCATATAATATATATATATATATATATATATATATATATATATATATATATATATATATATATATATATATATATACATATATATGACTCGATGAACAAATGATTAAACGTATTTGTCTAAACACTTGTGAATTATTTATCAAGCCTATGCACTTTATTTTGCATGATTATTGTCTTCAAAAATTGCTCGACAAGAGTTGAAGTTAATCAACGGGTTAATCAACCATGTGAAAACGACAACTTTGGGCAACAAGGTGAAACGATCAACTATACTGGGAAAAATAGCACTTGTATATGTACGGGTTAATCAACCATGTGAAAACGACAACTTTGCGCAACAAGGTGAAACGATCAACTATACTGGGAAAAATAGCACTTGTATATGTAACAGTGACAAAGCGCACAAATGGTTAATTCTCAAGCTATCAAAACAATAATGACCAGATCTCAGTCATCACTTTGCAATACTGCGAGAATGACCTTTACATGCAAACACGCATACACACAAACACAAACGCATACACACTCACCAACTAGCCAAAACAAGAAACAGCAGTAAAAACGAGTCAGATTTGTTACCACTAGCATAATCAATTGAAAACCCAAAATGTATAAACATGTATGATTGTATAAGAGATGATTAGTATTCACGAAATAAATGGCCTTTATCCACTTTGTTATGTGTGTTTTCCTAATTATAAGATATATATATATATATTTATATATATATATATATATATATATATATATATAATTAGGAATAAAGACACATTATTCTAATTCTAAATATACTGTGTAAAATTAAAAGGCGTGGACATTATATATATATATATATATATATATATATATATATATATATATATATATATATATATATATATATATACGAATGATGAACAAATGATTAAACGTATTTGTGTAAACACTTGTGAATTATATATCAAGCCTATGCACTATATTTTACATGATTATTGTCTTCAAAAATTGCTCGACAAGAGTTTAAGTTAATCAACGGGTTTTCTTTCGTGTTCCAGTTACAGGATAAGTTTATTGTCGAAGAAATGAGCTGCAAGTTACACTCAAACTATTTTTTTTAAATTTTGGGTGTTGAAGAATTTTAAGCATTCTGAAGACTGACGTTTTTTTCATTGGAAATTATTTAAATCTATCTGACTAGTTTGTCTAAATGACAGTTGATGTGTCCAACTCCAAAATATATATTTTATTTCATTTATGAAGCCCGTTTATCATTCTTATTCTTTCATTTAAATTATTGTCTTTATAAATTTATAACTTTAGGTATAAACTAAGCATTGCCTACTGTAGCGAATGCAATTTCATCAATTGATCGAAGCTTCCCCATCCATTAATGCCTTGTGAAGCATTATTATAAACGCCCGCTTTCAAGTAGACGTGACTTGAAATTTATCTATAATTGCCCAACCGATAAAATTAAAAATGGCAGCTCTGCAAGCACATTTCAGGTTATAATAGCTTCGCCAGCCTCTTTCTAAATGTAAAGGTCCAGCTTCAAACAGATCTAATTCCGTCATTGGTTTTTTCCAGAATATTATATATTTTTCATACTTAGTAGTTGGCTGTAGATTGTGGCTGCTAAATTTTTACATACCACTACATAGAGAAGCCAAAATTTCCTTACTAGTACAAATTTTTGCAAGGGTACTGAAAAAAGGCCAACATTTTTCAGGTTGTTCAAGCTTTTCATTTCTGTTTGTACCTCATTGGTCATTTTTTCGTCGTGGGACTGACGGTAATTTTACAATGTTGTGCTAGAGATTAACTAAAATTAGATTGGTGGTTTTCTTAATCACGAAAGCTTTTCTTGGACAATAAATGAATATATCTCCTAGTTGTCCTAATAATATTCTGTCAGAAAATGTTCGTTTACATGTAAGCAAATGAACGAGGCTATTCAAACATACATACATGGAGACGATAATGCCGTTAAAATTCACCTTTGACCATGATGGGAGATTTCGCTTTTATTTAACACATGCAAACTTTTTCGACATTTTAAATGTAATTGTGTATTAAGTATGTTGCACCAATTTAAAACATTTTTAATGTAAGTTTGATTCATTTTGACGGTCACTAAAATTGGCATTCGGAGTACAATAATTCGTTCTTTTTTCTATAATTCCAAGTGTTTACTGACGATGGTTGGTAAACGTCATAAAACTTCTATTTAAGAACAAAATTCAAAAACTTCAAGCCAAATTTCCTTACTTTATTATTATTATTATTATTATTATTATTATTATTATTATTATTATTATTATTATTATTTTTACATTAATTGTTAAAATCATGTTTTTATTTATGTCTAGATCAAAATCTTGATTTAAACGGTGAATGATTTATTTACATTTTGTTTATGCACAAAAAATATAAATATTTCTGGATAAAAATTTACGTAGCAGTAATTCTTTCATTCAATTATTTTATTTAATTAGAAGGATATTTGAAAAGGATTGCATTATTTAGTCGCGCGTGTTTATCAGCAAATTCAATTATCAGTAAACATGCTAAAAAACACACAAGGAATTTAAAATAAGCTAATTAAAACGTACTCTGTTGTCCATTGAATTCTTTATATTAGGTAAGGATTGTAACTACTGCATATGATATGAAATAATTTTAAAATAAATTGCATTTCCCTCAGCTACATTCTAATTTTATACCATTGAACTTCAATACTTAAGAACTATATGTTGATATTCTTTTCTAAATTATTACTTATTCATTATTAATGAAAACCTGGTCTATAGATCTTTAATATATTTACTGTGACCGTATTTCCGTTTTTTCCACCTGTGGCTTCTGTGAGAATAGTCAGAAAATTAATTTTAAACTTGCATAAACTCATGTAAAGGTTTTCGGTTTAATGTTGGGACGTTTGACTCAGTTATGTACTGAAATCTGGATATTCTTTTAAAAATTGTTTCAGGAGTATATTATTTCAACTTTTGGCAATAGATGTTGTATAACGATATGAATATGTATGCAAGTTGTGCAGGTACCTTCTTTCAAGCTATTACTTTCAACGCCACGTCAGTTAACTTTAATACACAATGAAACCTGAAGCACGAACTAATGCAGAGTCAATATAGAAATCGTCTACTAGCCGATAACAGATTCGACATAGTTATATCTATATGCACCAAGTAAAATATTTATCAAACTACTTAATATTAGTAGTTGTTGAATTTCATTTTATGATGAAAATATACCAAATTTGTAAGCACACTATGCCGTATATTTGTGGCTTGAAAGAATACGGTCAACAAAATTTTAAGTTAATGAAACCCCCTAATAAAATTTTGTCTGGTAGTTTCGAGAGCAAACATTACAAACCGCGAAAATAAAACCAAAGTATTTTCGAGAAAAGTTTATATTACCTTATGAAACATTCTTCAAAATATACCATGGTCTTTTATCTAACGCACTGACAACACTTCTTTTCCCAGTGAGTATAGTCTCAGCCCTGAATTTGGGAGTTGGAAATAAAGTCCTGCATATTGGGAACAAAATAGGAAAGTACAATTACATAAAAACGAACTGTGCACGGATACGGAATGATGGGACAAGTGAGAACCCATTTATCAATGCTAAACATAATCTGTGCACCAAGAAATGTAAACGCATTAAGCATTTACCGACATACGTGTGCTATCATTTGTCCGGCAACTGTCAATTGTGGAATCGAATTGTAAGCTTGTCAGTCTGGTAAACCAAGTTAAAAATTTATATTCCCATTCATTTTCTCATGCTACTCCATACCATTGGTTTTGGAATTTTTTATTATAACTAGTACTTCTAGCATTATTCCTGACAAGATTAGAGTAACAATGCAAAAGTCAAAGATTTTTTCTACTAATTTCGCTTGATATATGAGCAGTAAAATTGAGTGTATTGCGCAAATAAATTTTACATTTAAAGATCCAGTACTGATTTATTTATTGACAAGTCTTATTATATTGGTATTAAATTCAAAGGCCTGTTGGTCACAATATTTATAAATTTTACTATATATATATATATATATATATATAAAATTTTTATTTCCAACAATAATAATGAGATCTGCTATGGCCAAATAACCCGGAGGTTGTAGAAAACTAATTCGTATTTTTTTCTACAGATCTTGGATAAAATTTTTTGAGCACACTTGAATAGTAATCGTACTTATAATGTGTTTTATCATAATTATCTTACACTTTATTTATGATTAATTGAAAAATAAATATTTTACTCTTTCGATCAGTGCGTTTGAATATTTTACTGTAAACTTTATTCTTTCGTGATTTTTTCAGTTTAGGCGCACTGTGTAAATACTTTTTTAATCAATTATTTTAACATAAATTTCCTTTCTATTTTTGCGTTAAACATGCCACGCATTAATTTGTCCGAAAACTATCTCATTTTGTTCATTAACTTCAAACTGTCCAAAATAATTATAGCCATAATAAAGAAAATTAATGATTACAAATAGCTGTGATATTTTTTTAAAAACATTCATGCAAGCATAAACATAAATAATAAAATAAATGAAGTAGGATTGCGTATTTACACAAAACAACGATAAATTAAATGCTAAATAAGCCAATAGACTAATAATAAGATATACAGAAGCCGTGTAAATACGAAAAATTACAAATTTGGTTTTATTTCATTATAAAAAATAAATTTTAATTTAACGGCAGTAGAGAAAATTTGAAATTTCTGGCACTTTCCAATTTTAGCCTTGAATAGACACCAAGAAAAATTTAGCGTTTGAGTATTTTAAATATAATCTTCGTGCGTTTATAGATGCACTAAAAGAGAAAGATGCGTTTGGCAAATTAAGTAGAGAACTTAAATACAAACAAGCCTGGTCTATAGCGTGATATTCCAGAGTGTACTTTCAAGAGTTTGTTTAAACGATAATGAATATTTTAAAGGCTAAAATCAATATAATAAAACAATGACGGATTGCCCGGAAGATGAGAAAAATATTTATATCAATTTCGCCAGCTTACATTAAAAAGCATTCACATTGGATTTAACCAGTCGAACAACAATAACAATTATTATAATCAAGGTAGCGGTCTTGATATAAACATCTGACCCATTAATTACTTACATATGTCAGTATAAATTAAGAATTGTATAGTGTAGAAAAGGCAAATTATCCAGTAGACCAGTTTCATCCTTATTGAGAACTCATCATGTACTGGCCAGAATTTGCCGCGGACAGGACAATTTACCGTAAGTCACACATACTGACGGGTTTTGACCTCCCATAATTATCCTTAGAGAACGATAGCAAATTGACTTGCGTAGATTAACCCACATTTTATATATATATATATATATATATATACATATATATATATGTATGAAGAAAAACAAGATATGCAGCTCTCATATCCAGTAGCTCTTCATATATTATGCTGGTCTGGATATGTCACAAACATTAAATTTTTGTATCTTTCGGCAAATATATACTTATAAACATAACCATATATATATACAATTATCTATATTACTTAAATGTTCATTGGTTGCTATCTTGACATAATCAGCTGATCCAGGTACATTTGTGCCCAGGTTCATACTCTATCCGCGACAAATTCCGGACAGTACGTAATGAGTTCTCAATAAGGACGAAACCTGCCTACTGGATGAATTGCATTTACACTATACAATACTCAGTTTATACTGAGATATGTAAGTAATTAATTGGTAGGGTGCTTATATCAAGACCGCAATTTTGATTATAATCAATATACCTATATATTTAATTCTTTTACATATTTTTTTCTTATTAGGAAGAAAAGAACGTTCGCACACGTAACAGTAAATAATGCGAAAAATTTCTATCTCCCAATCAATAACTACAAGAATGACCAAATCTCAGACATCATTTTGCAATACAGCGAAAAAGAATTTCACATGTAAAGAGACCCACATTCAGACACATAATCATATAATCTTACTAATCAGCCCAAACAAGAAATTGAAGTAAAACCAAATCAGATTATTTGTCACTCACACAATCAAATGAAAATCCAGGATGTATATATATATATATATATGTATATATATATGTATATATATATATATATATATATATATATATATATATATATATATATATATATATATATATATATATATATATACATCCTGGATTTTGGTAACAAATCTGACTCGCTTTGTTACCACTTGCATAATCAATTGTAAACCTAAAATGTATATATATGTTTGATTGTAAAGCGATGATTAGTATTCACGAAATAAATGGCCTTTATCCACTTTGTTATTAATGTTTTTTCTTCCTAATTAGAAATATACTGTGTAATATTAAAAGGCATGGACATTATATATATATATATATATATATATATATATATATATACTATATATATATATATATATATATATATATATATGTATATATATATATATATATATATATATATATATATGAAAGCTATAAAAGAGAATTTAAGTATTCTCGAAATAAATGGCCATTATTTACTTTGTTATTCAATTTCTTTGTGTTCCTAATAAGGAATACAGTGTAATATTTAAAGAAAATTGACATACATACAATTAAACAGTCATTGGTGGTAAAAAATTCATCTAATAAAGTTTGCGACCTATTGTGTTTAACCCTTTATTCCTTATATATTATCGACATTTCCAATCAAGTTCAACGTATGCGAGACTGCTAGTTGTAACCGTCGCATATCTAAATTTGATTTCCATAAATATTCAATGCGGTTTGATCCTGGATAGTCAGTTTGCCGTCTTACTCTGATGATGAACAAGGAAGGTGGAAACGCGTCAGTGCGTGGCGGCTGGCGATAGTTCTGTTATGTTGTTCGACGCCTGGATAAATGAAATGTGATTGATGTTTACGACAAGCCGCAAACTTGATTTGAAGTAATTGTTACCATTTCCCTCGCAAACAATTATTGTTAAATTTTGTACCAATATATGTATATGTGACGAGAAGCTACAAACAATTAATGTTCGTGACTGCATAGAAATTGTGCAGCCGACATTTCCAGTCAAGTTCAATGATGCGAGACTGCTAGAGATGAGAATAGCATATCTAACTTTAATTTCCATATATATTCAATGCGGTTTGATCCTCGATAGTCAGTTTGTCGTCGTACTCTGATGATGATCATGGAAGGTCGAAACGCGTCAGTGCGTTGCGGCTGGCGGTAGATTTGTTATGTTGTTCGACGACTGGTTAAATACAATGGGATTGGTGCTTCATTAAAGCTCGCAAACCTGATTTAAAGAATTATTACCACCACCCGCGCAATCAATTATTGTTAAATTATATTATCAATAGTTTGCGCCGGCTTTACAATAATTGACACTGTTCAAACTATATTTAACAAATCACAAAACGATTTTTAATTATTAATTACTTTCGTAGAAAATTGGCTGAGCCGGCTTTTAGAATGGGGATTCGAAATATACAGAATTATATGAGACAACAATCAAAGCAATTTACATAAACTTTCCATTGTAGTAGGAAACTCTTACTCTCAGAAAGCAGAGGACTATTGAAGTAGCTCTAACTCGCTTATTTAATGCAGTTAAATTACGCTTGATAATAAAGTGAAACGTTTGTCTAACAGCAGTTGAAGAAAACCAGTTTTTAATGGCGAATTCACAAAATATTTATCAATGAATATGCGCAAATTGTCAATCAAATTACGGGGGCTAATAATTCAGAAGTTTAATTACCAGATTGTGAGTAAACCACAACGTTAACTGTAATTTAAAATAATACACGTATTTCCTTGCGCAACACATAATTGAAACCTTGCACGCAAGTCCTCCATATGTGGCGTCTGAGATAAATGCTAAAGTTAAAAAAAGAATTTAGTTATCCAGTTATGAAACTCTGGGGATGAACAAAATGCAGAGTGATTAATGTAAGCAGACAAAGAATGTTCGCGTATTGAGTCTGAACAAGAGCTGACGCACGCAAACGTTAAGTTTTTCCCTTAAATCATATTCTTTTCCCGTATGATTTTTTTGCTTTTTCGGCTTTATATATATATATATATATTGATATATATATATATATATATATATATATATATATATATATATATATATATATATATTCATAAGTACCTTTTCCATGTGCAAAAATCAAAATAAATTTTAATAGATACAAGAAAAGTTTCTACTAAAAATTATTCTGAGATTTCTAAAAACAAACTTCTATTCATATGTTAAAGTTCAATCCATAAACATGTTTCCTCTGCTTGCATAAATCCAGCAGCAGTTTGTTAAACTATAAAGCAGATCGGTTTGGATTATGTTAAATTGTTCTATTTAATACACCATAAGTATCTTTCTTTAGTTATACATCTATGAAAGACAAACTAATCTCTCTCGTGCCCTGACGTTAAAATAGCATTCGTATGCACTATGTAGAAACTTTGAAACAATGTTCAAAAAGCAACGAATATACTAAACAATAAACGATTTAATGTATAGTGCATATCCTACACATTTAATTGAGTCAATTATTAAAATGAGAAATCAAAGACACATACGTATTTGGAACTCGAAAAAAATTACCTGAACATCGATTTGAAGGGCGACGCAGTTTAGCACACAGCCGAAAAAAACGATGAAGCAGCATTATCAAACGCATTCAATGCAGATAACTATAAGTGTTATTTAATGTAACACACTTGACGTTATCAGCAATCAAAGAAATATTTAAGTTAAGTACTGATTATTAAAGTATATTAAAAATTCATTTGAATATTCAGTATGCTAGTATATTAGGTTTTATTCAAAACTTGCATCACAAAGAATATATATATATATATATATTTGTAGAGAAGTGATGAGAAAGAGAATAGGAAACTGACCTCAGACCTCACAAAACTTCATTATATTTCTGTATCTGAGGAGGGATTTTATTAATATTTGACAGTTTTATTGCACTTAAATCAACTTTTTCGTTCACTTATAATGACATTAAATTTCATTGTAATAATTTTTTCAATTTGACATCTAAGATTTTGCTACATGTCAATCCCTTATCTTATTATTTCAGATGCTTCATTTTTAATATTTTATGTTCCTTGGTTTCAGTGGTGCCTCATTTCCCAATGCTGTTAATTCTGAAATAAAGTCATACATTTTTGTAAATTAAGCTGTTTAGAACTCGATTAGCTTGGTGCTTTAAATTACTTGGACAATACTTGGGAAATGTGAATACCAGATTTCTATTTTTAGAAATTCTGACGGCCTTGCGATAATATATACTATCCATTTCATATTCTCTACCAGAATCGTGCACATTTTTATCCAACTTTTAGTTTTCTAATTATAAATATCGTGAAAATAGACATTGAGATAAAATTATGTTCTTCCAATTTTCCAGTAAACTGAATATGACGATCCACATTGAAAATAAAATTGTAAAATTCATTCTTGAACTTTCTGGTTTTCACCGTTGTGCTTTGCTTTTATAGTTGATTCTCGATAAGTTCTTGTCAATAATAATAAGTTATAGCATCTCGTTCTGGCTTAAAATTGTGTACATTTATCTTGATAATCTGTACATAATCAATTCTAACTCTACAATAGTGATTTTTAATGTGTTTACTGGAATACTATGTAATACATGTATATGGATCTTATGATAATATCATGATGTTTTCCTATTATATTATTTATAAATCTTTTAAAGTGTTCCGAATTCGTTGCAGTTTCTTTTTTTCAAAATGCATCTTCCGACCTATCAAGAAGCAAACAAAAACTATGAACAATTCGTGTGTTGATGAGTTGTGTACAAAACGTTTAAATGATAAACAAGCATAATTATAAAGGCTTTAATAAAAGACTAAACCTTATTTAAACATGAATAGAAAGGAATCTAACGTTATGAAAATTTTTATTTTAAGCAAATTTCTCACTTTATTTGAAAATTTAATGTGGATGGAACAGTTCTAATTTATGCAATGGTTTAGTTTACGTACAGTAAAAGTAAATAATTTTAATTCAAACTACTTAGTTTACTTTGATACTTTGATGAAGGTTAATTAACGTAATACGTGTCAATTTGTGATATTAGAGATTGATTGGCAATTTTTGATAATTAATAACATATGTGGGATAGGATTTATTTCCCACGGCGCAGATATGTAAAATGATTTTCATCACTAGCAACAAAATCAATAATTGCTCCCCATATCAAAGAAATTGCTTTTTTTAATGATTAGTTATCAATTTCAAATCGGCTATTGCTGAAAGTATTCACTTTCTAATAAGGTTTAATTGATAAAATGACATATATGTATTGGCCACACAAAAATAATATCCTGATCTGAAGGCTCACGAGTATCAACTCGCAATTCAGATAAACATTGTGGAAAATCAGATATGCAGTTCTCACTTTAAGAAGTCTCGCATAGCAAAAGTAACGCCAGTCGCACAGAAAAAGACGGCAAACTGACTAGCGAGGATCAAACCGCTTTGCCTATATATGGAAAGCAAAATTAGATCATTGAAAGTCGAAAGGCGTAACTGCGTCCGAATTGCGATATTTTTTCTATGTTGTTCGACGACTGGTACAATACAATTGAATTGGTGTTTTCAATCATGTTTAAAAGATTGAAGAAATCACCAATCACATTTTATTTAACAAGTCGTCTAAAAATATATCAAAACCACCGTCAGTCACACTTACTTTTGCCTTTCGACCTTTTATAATCATCATCAATTTACGACGACAAACTGACTAGCGAGGATCAAAACGCAATGCATATGTATGGTAAGAAATATCAGCTATATGTTTCTCACTGAGCGACTTTCGTACGCAGTACTTCAAATAAAATGTCGCCTGCAAAATTAAAACCATAAAATTTCAGCAAATAATAACAATAGTATTCATAATAATAGTGTCATTAATAATAATATAAAGAGAAGTTAAAATTTTATTATAAAATAATATCATTAAAATTTTTCAAATACCACTACTTTGTCTTCTTCATCCATCACCACAAGCACTACGACTACTTAAATTACAATTACTATTGCTACTATAAAAACGGCCACCACTACTAACACTACTACTACCACTACTGCTACTACTACTTCTATTACCAATAATACTACTACTTATACTACTGCAGAACCTACAACAACTGCTTACGCTACTACTACAACTATTAATTCTTCTACTTCCTATATGAATACTACATGCATTACTAATACTACTACAAACACAACTACTAATACTACTACGACTACTACTACTACTCCTGCTACTAATAATAATAATTTGTAAAAAAAATAATAATGCAAATGTATTGATAATTTGCGTTAGCGTAAGTCTTAGAAAATAAGATTTTAAAGATTAAAAATTTAAGGTAACGTACACTTTATTATATGCAATTATTTTTTAAAAGTATAATATTGATTATCTATTGCGCCATTAGCATTTTTCGGCGCACTACTTCGCATTTCTTCTAAAGGCAATATGTATAAGGAATTTTCGTTTAAACCGATGTCTAAAACCAACTTTAAATTTTAAAATGAGACAAGAAGGAAAATGAAAATTTTCATCTAAATATTATAGGCAATAGACAGAAAACAATGAAATTGCTACGTTTAGCGATTGTGTCAACATAATGGGATTTTATTATGTTCGTGACTGTGTAGAAATAGTGCAGCCGACCTTAACATTAAAGTAAAATATAAGCGAGGCCACTAGAGCTGATAGCCCCGTTTATAAATTACAGTGCTTGCATATGAATTTCAGTTTCGATCTTCACTAATCAATTTGACGTTGTGCTCTGACGCGCCTTGTTAAAAATAATGGGATTAATTTCTCATATCAATTTCGAAATTTTGGTATTGAAAAAGAGATATATCTAATTTGGGATTATTTCAAACTGTTCAATTGCATCTATTTTATCGCTCATTAAGTAAAATTTGCCTAAAGTAGAATTTTTATGCCGATAACCATAGATGGAAATATTCCGGTGTTGTTAAATATTGTTATTTTCATGATTTTTTTAAAAACAACTCTGCTAGGACAATTCGAAACATTTTCGATGCTTTTGTTAGAGCTCGAAATTAAAATGACATTTGACTATGTTGGTAAATATTGCACTTTCGCATATCTGATATTTCAATCCATCAATCTAACAGCTTATTGCAGCTGGACAACAATTTCTCACACATCAATCATGTGCCAAACTGGAAAATTTGCAGAATTCAATCAAAATATCATTTTTAACTAGTTTCTATGTTAAAAAACAATTTTTATTTTCATTCAAACAGCTCTGCTTCTTTATTCTGCATCTTTTACAAAGAGAAATTTATACACTGGTTATTCATCCTTCTGTTAAAAAATAACTCATGCACATCGTGACATATGTGTTCCATTTGCAAATCTGTTTTGAACGTATTTAGGCGAATATACAACTTTGGTAAATGGAAAAATAAAATTATTGAAAATTGATTTGAAATTGCCAATGAATAAATAATTATAAACTCTGCAATCTATGTAATTACATAATTAAAGGTAAGGTTAAGAGCTGCTCCAAACGTTGTTGAAAATGTGCACACCAGTAATTCAAAGGATAATAATTCCCCTTCACACTTAATCAAACTTTATGTGACCCGTAAATAACAAAACAAATCAATCATTTTCCACTTTCATAAGTGATTTGTGTCAATCAATTCTAACATTCAAAAACTCAGAATTTTTAAATATTACTATTAACACTTTGTACATATAAAGATTTAAATATTTCCTTCATAAATGCCAGCCTGTTTTAAAAACATTTAAGATGAAATAGTTTAAGCTCTATCTGCGTGAGCGACCTTTGACAATATACTTATATCTGGCATACGTTTGAGATATACTCGGTGTTCGGTTTTGTCCAAAATGATGCTATTTAAGCCTTTTTGGCCTTACCGTCAACCACTACATCAAAATGTTGAATCGTGTGCCTTTTATGACAAATTGGTTAATGTAGTATTATTTTGTAAGTATAACCTTCCTGTTACTAAGAGCTAATATCGAATTATTATAGTATAATTAAGGACAAGGAACTTTGAAGAATATATATGGGTTTAATTTAAGATTAACTTGTTGATATTATCATTTTTTGACGGTGAAAGTTTCCAAAAACTTTTTTTAACAGTTAAATAAATAAAATAAAATTATTTTGAGCAAAATCCTTACCGAGAACTCATCACAGAAACATTTATTTCTTAATCTTTTAATAGTTGTTGTTTATAATTTCAATCCTTTTATACCTTCCATAACCTATATTAATATTTGAGATTTCAAATTGTGCAAAATGTTTTAATTGCTCGATCATTTGGAATGAATATATTTGCAATATTGACACTCAAAATGTCGTTGTGAGTTTAGTTAAGATGCAAATGGATTGGCTATTTGCAGCTAGTGACGTATGCGCATAATTGATAAGCCTGAGATGTTCAATCATGCTTACACACGGTGCTTTTAAACGAACGATGTTTGTGCGGGCGGTATAAAAATTACATTAATCAATATTGAGATTTTGATATAAATACCTGACCCATTGCGTACATAATTTTGTCAGTATAAACCAAGTTATGTAAAGATTAGAAAAGGCAATTCATCCAGTAGACCGGTTTCATCCTTATTCAAAACTCATCACGTACTGTCCAGAATTTACCGTGGACAGAGCTCAAATCTTGTCACGTCTACTTCCGTATCTCATGCTATAACCACAGGAGCTGCAGAGTGGCTCAGTGATTAAAGCAACAGATTCCGAAGCAGACGTTCCCAGGTACGAGCCCTGTCTGCGACAAATTCTGGACCGTACGTGATGAGCTATAAATAGACCAAAACCGGTCTACTGGATAAATTTCATTTTCTAGACTATGAAATACTTAATTTATTCTGAGAAATTTATGTATATTGTTTATCAGGTGTTTATATCAAGATAGCAACCGTGATTGAAGTAAATAAATTAAACGAAGTTTTGGCCTTTAATTTTATTGAAGATATTCGTAAAAGAGGTTTTTACCTAACCATATTTAAACACTGAATTGATTATAGAAATAGAAAAAATTAATAAATACAAACTTACGCAATGTTTTAATAAACAAATCCTTATGTTTCTTATAAAACTTAATGTAGGACAATAGATGAAACCAAATTGTTCGTCCATGCTAACTTAATTATTCGATGTTACTACATAATTTTAGTCCAAATTTCTACTGCCGTAGAGCGAATCTGCGTGTAAATGACTTATAAAATCAAAACTTGTGCCGTTTCACAGGGAAATTACGCCCTGCATTTAGTAGAAAATCTTTAAGCAGTTCACGTTTAGTCAGGGTTTCTTTAGGGTCACCTTACGTCGAATTGCATTTTTCGTGTACGAGTGTATTTAATATACATATCTTCTGGCCGACTTCGTCCTAATTATGTGCCAGCCAGAACTTCACGAATTGTTCCAGCTATGTAATGAGCAATTTATTATTAAATATAGAATTAAACCTTTCTTCTCTTTTGCAAGGGACGACAATTATTTACTGCAATGTTTATTTTAATCAAGTTTGCGATCTTGATATGGAGACCTGAACCATTATTTACATGCATTTGTTAGTATAAAATAAGTACTGGAAAATTTATAAAATATAATTCATCGAGTAGTCTGGTCTTCTCCTTATTGGAAACGCATCAGGTTTTGTCTATAATTTCCCACGGACAGGATGCGAACCTGGAAAAAATTTGTTTCTAAATATGATTTTTTAACCAATGAGCCAACCTGCCACATACTACACACGATTTTTCATTATTTACTAAATAATATTTCTTGGTCAGCTCATTCGTTATTTGGAGCCTATATGGCACGTTTTTATACTTAAATTTCAAACTAACCATCTCAAGTCTGTCGTTATATAACTAACGCCACGCTAAAAGAGGAAGTAATTTTGTATTGAACATTTATATAATTAAACAAACGTCGGATGTGAGGACGGGGATAACATTTTATTTAACCTAAAATAAACATCTGACCCATTATGTACATGCATTTTTCTGTTTAAGTTGAGCATTGTATAGTTTAAATAAGATAATTCATCTCGTAGAACAGTTTCTTCATTATTTGGAACTCTTCAAATAATGTCCACTATTTGCCTTCGGACTTGGCTTGAACTTGGGCAGGTCTGCTGAAAAACAATTCTACTGAAGCTAATGAGCCACCCTGCCGCACAACGAATATTAATTTAATTATATAAATGCAATATTTAATTTTATGTATAATTTTATTGCTGAGGATTTTTCGTATTTTGGCAATGGTAGCTACATCTTTTTATCTAGTTGTCCATCTGGCGCATTAAATCCGTAATTACCAGATAAACGACAACCCACCGTGGCAAGTGAAATAAAATTATTGTTTTCGATATACTCCGTTATTTTTTAAATGAGTTTCAACGAATTAGCCTAGCAAAATTGCCAATACAATTCGGCAATTTTGTGTTTTAATTTATCAATCCAAATTCAATAGAAGCGAGATCTTTTAATTTCAGGGTTTGATTTGTCTAAATTCTTTAAAGCATAAACTGTGACACTCATAAACATTTGGTTATATCATTTTCAAGTATTTGAGTACATGCGTTGGAGACATTACATGAGTCGGCTTAGTTGAATATCTTCCGCATTGCACGTTTTTTGACTATGCGTATACTTTTGTGTTTTTGAATACTTGACATTTAGTTAAGTCCTATTAGGTAACAGTATGCTTGAATTTGGTGTGATTTCTGTTTTACCTCTTGATCGGTAATACAATATTTCTCTTAATTTGTTGTGTGATGACACTGCTAATGATATATGTTTGAGTGCAAGTACAGACAGTGCATTTCAATATTTAAGTCTTGTTCTGTCATTTTTCTGTCTGCTTTTGACCTCTGAAAATTAACATTTTAAGAACTTGTGAATTTAATGGCATTTAGCGGGAAGATTTGAAGCCGTAATTGTAAATTATCAGAAGTTATATTTATTATGTATAGAAAAACACATGACAAAATAAATTAGAAGAAAAAATAAAAATGTAGCTATAAAATATTTTAAACAAAGAGGATAAATTTTTGAAATGTTTTTAAATTATCATTCAAATAGGGAAAGGTTAACAAATTGGTACGATATCTTATAGAGGAGCATATTAGATATTATTGTGAAAGAATAGCGAGATGAGTTGTTTCATTATATTTAATTGATAACAATCTTATCTGCCAAATAAATTATTGACTAACCTTTAATTATGTTTAATTTGTAAATACATGATTTGGAAACGCATAAATGCAAGCTGTTCTTGTTTCCAACGGGCGTCACTTATTCCTACTTACCTCCGAACAATAAATGTTACTACAATCTGCATCGAAATTGTTCATTTTTGCAGAGAATATACTCACCAAATTTACCAATCCGTCAGAAGCCACTAATCAATTAAATATGTCTGCTTTATATTTAATCAATTATACAAAGGAGTTTGCTCGTATCAACTGCGTCCATTTTGTACATAAAAAAAACGTATTGCATTATACTCCATCCTCGATTCGAAGGCTGCTTCCAACATTGTGCTGACTAATACATCTTTATTCGTAAACGTCTGCGAGGATTTTCTGTTGTATTCACTTCAGCCCTAAATAGGACTCTTGGAGCGTTCTCAGTCTCAAAAGGAGGCTATTGCTACACAAATGCGGATTTACACATTCGTATATGGATTGTATCGTCCAATTTTCCCACATCCACTCGCCCAAATGTATAGTTCGTAAAGTACGTAATACCGGCTTCTACTAAAGCGTTTCCGTAAGCATGAAACAAATGTGCACGTGATTATGCATTCCGTTCATGCTGACATGTGTTTATCCATCTGATCATATTTCAACTAATTTGTTACTAGATGCGCAAAGCATAAACCACAATTAAAGCATGATTGATTACGAGAGCGTTGGTAACATTTTAAAATCAATTTTGCAGCTTGAAGTAAACAAAAATCCAATTTTATTTAACCAGTCGTCGAACACCATAGCAAAAAAAAATGTCAATCACACGTTCTGACGCAGTTCAACTTACTACGATCATCATCAGAGAATAACGGCATATTGTCTAGCAAGGATCAAACCACAACGCATATATATAGAAAGCAAAATAATTTATGCGGCTCTCATCTCTTGTAGTCTTGCATAAATTTCGAAAGCACAATTTCGATGCAGTCACGTATATTGCAGCTTTCACTATATATATATATATATATATATATATATATATATATATATATATATATATATAATAAATTAAACTATCAATGATTTCCCTAATACGCATTTGCACATATATATTGGTTTTTCGCCCCAAACATTATCTAAACGTTATATGTTTAATTAAATTGCGTCATGATTATAGCGAAATGTTATAACTGATAAAGATCAATGTCTAACAGTACGGATATGCTCAAGTGACTTCTGTTCAGAAATAAATGTAATTCGCACTTTTGGTGAACTTTAGCAAATTTTAAAATCCATTTTGATGTTAACGTGTACTGATTTGGCAAACATACTATCGGTACCACGTACCTTTTCGACAAACATAATGTTGTTATCAGGTACCGAGACAATAGCCATAATGTTGGTACACATAATAGACTTGGTATATATATTTCATATAGTGAAATGGCTTTGAAATCGCATTTTAGAAGACTTCATATGAAGTTAGCATAAAAACTGCAGATATACAAATTCATATAGGAGATTGTATCGTCCAATTGTCACCCAAATACCAGATCCAACTGATGAGTTGTTAGTAAACAGGAAACGAATGTGCACATTATATTATACCTTCTGTCTATGCTGAATTTTGGATATTCTTCCGGTTCTGTATGAAATAATTTACCACTAGGTGCGCAATACCTAATATTCAATGGCAATTATATATATATATATATATATATATATATATATATATATATATATATATATATATTCATTGTACCACTTCTGTGCAAAAACAAAAGAAATTTTATCAGATATAAGAAAATTTTCTTTCTCATGGTCTTCTCAAATATCTACTCATGAACATATTTTTATATATAAATTGGAAAGCAAAACAAGATAGAAATATTTGAACATAGAGAGAGTGTGGAAAGTAGAAACCAATCAAATTGCGTGCGTCACATCCAGTTCAAGCTCAATGCTTGTACGTGCTTCTTCTACTTACATAAATCCGGCTGCAATTTGTTTATCCATAAGGCTTCGTATGTGGCTAGCTCCCTTTTGTTTTTGCATTTAGTAATTACTTTGAATGCTACGTCTGGAGAACATACGTTGGATGTTTCGATGATGTGTTGCGCAATAGCAGACGTGTATTTACGAAAATTTTCTTATATCTGATAAAATTTCTTTTTGTTTTTGCACACAGGAAGGTACAATGAATTTTATTAAAGCTCGCATTCAAAGTATATATATATATATATATATATATATATATATATACTCTCTATATATATATATAATATATATATATATATATATATATATATATATATCTCTCTCTCTATATATATATATTCTCCGCAACATCAGTGCCCTATCATTAGAAAATATTTAAATTTTTTATGATCTTCAGGTGTGCTAATATGCTTTCATATTTGAAATCTATTAAAACTAAAAAGCTATGTCCATTACATTTTCCTAATAAACAATTTGCTTTTACACTAATAATATTATGGGGTTTGCCAGCACTACACAAAATGAAATTTACCTGTGCTTGGTATAATTTGACATGATGGTTTAATCCCTTTTTTACATTTTTTCTATTCAAATCAAAATTATTCATTAGTTTTATTTAAAACCGTTTTTTACCACAACACTTAATCGGAAAATATGGCACAAGATTAATTACATGCACAAACTATATGACGGCACATTAGAGAGAAAAAGAAATATAGATAGTACTTCATCAATGATAATGTGCCGATGTCATGATGAATGAGTTGATTCATTTTGAAATCAAATTTTGAAGCAAATGTAGATCCACGACAGAAATAGAAAGATTGTTTGCTGAATTAATGCTTATTGTTGCACAATTAAATAAAAATATAATGCATTTCGACTACCACAGTTAATAGCATTATTTACTTTCCGAATATCGATCAGTTTCTGATATATCAAAAATTTAAGAATGAGCTTTTCTAGCGATTGTCAATGATCATATCCAGTATACGAAACTCCAGACCACCCAAACAACACAGCAATTTTCGCGCAGTGTACTTATTTTTAGAGCAAATATAAAGCGCCAACATGACTTAAAAAAATTCAACCAGTCTGAGAATGATCTCGCCGAAATATATTAAATAAATTCAATCTGTTTGACTGTTGCTAATGTATTTTTTATTTCGCCGTGATTGTTCGCATTATAAGGTTTTGTGCACGCATTCGATTATGTTTAAGTTTACATGTGTGTTTAGGATTTTGTTGTTTTTCCACAAAAGATCAAAAAGAAAAGTTTTTTTTAGTCTGAACAGTTTCATTTTGTTTTTTATCCATCACATTTGTCTAAGTGTTGGAAAATTCGCTTGACATCGGAATCAATTGAAATAAAATTTATCATCAATTAGACCACTATTTTTCTTTCAAGCAAGGTTCACATTCACTTATTTTGATTTATTTCGTTCTAAAAAACATTTTTTAAACATAACAACAAACACATTTTCTTTTCTGTGCATTTTTAATGTCCTCAAGAGGCATTCTTACGCAGATAAGTTTCAGTGGTTGCAAAATGTGAATAAATAATTAATCTGAGCTCTATGTTATCATTAGTTTCAGCGTGAATCATAAGAGTTTAATTTATGAATTATGTTAAGTTATTATTTTTATATTACAAAATATTATAAATATTGCACAGGACAATTTTAAACATTACGGTTAAAACGAAATAATTTCCACGTTTGATAATACGAGAAATACAAATTTTATTGAAGACACCAACTTACTGTAAATTTTATTATTTGTCTTTATGAATTTCTGCCGATTATTTATTTTTGAAGTGTAAAATTTACGTTTTTCGACATAATTTAATTATGCATATTGTTGGAGGAAATTTAAAATTATAAGTAACAAAACAACCAAAAGACGAAGAGCATGCTAAACGCTATATATTTAAACGTAATTTGTGGACTGAATAAGAAAACGTACTCAAGCGTTAAACATATTTTTTAATTTATAAAACTTCCTTGAGCACGGCATTGCCTCTAGAGTATTTCTAAAATATGTGTTTAAAGTTCTGCTTGAATTTGTTTTAGTCTTACAAGAAATGTTCAAATTGTAAATTAGGTTCGACATTAATAGAACGTTCGCATCTCTTAATTCGGCAAAGCTAATAATTTAAAAAAATAACAATTTACCAACAAAACTGTGAATAAATATTTAAAAGTAATGTCAAGTTACCTGAAGTAATAATAAATGATAAAAGTTGCTTTGAACTGTTGACATATTGCGAGAGTTTACAGTGAAAAACATCAAAGTTTAAAAGGCAAATTGTTTGATGTTATGTTCACATAAATTGTTACAATTCGTAGTCTTAGATTATTAAAAATCCAAACTTGCAAATTTGTATTTATAAAAGTTAAAAGTACAAATTATAAACCAATGAATCAAAACTACATTTAGTACTCATCACCAACAAGATACTTTAGCATGACTATGAAGAAAAATTCCTTTTCACAAATTGTAATGTATTTTGCATGTAATAACCGATCAGCGGTGGATAGTGGGAGCTTTTAGTCGAACATGTAGCCAGAGAAGACCTAACATGCGTTATGACAGGAAAATAATATGTGCGCATATAGTTAAAAATTGTATTTAGTGCAAAGCTTGATTTGTGTAATGTCCGAGTGCAGTAGTCCAAAGCAGATACGCTCCGGCTCGAATCCTCGTGGCAGAAAATCGCTTAAGTACTTCCTGTATACTCAATAAGGCAAACCGGTTAACTTGATGAATTCCATTTTCTAACGTATTTAAACTTTTGCGCATACTGACAACATATTTATATAAAAATCATTATATATAAAATCCATAAAGCAGTATATATGTATAAATACGTATATATATATATATATATATATATATATATATATGTGTCTATATATATAAATATATTTTGAGTAATAAATCTATATTGCATCAAATTAAAACGTAAATTTATCAAGTAGACTGATTTTTACCTTATTGACAACTCTAATAATACTGTCAAGATATAGCCACGGAAAGAATGCGAACCTCAGCACATTCATTTCGGAGTCTGTGACTTTTTTCACTGCGCCACGCGTCCAGCATTCGATACACAATATGAAGTAATATGCGAAATAATATTTTCTTGTTAGCCTTTCCGATTTGGCAAATACTCATACCTAAATGTCTAACTAGTAGCCCTCAATCTTTTATCATATAACAGAAACCATACAACTCGGAGAGATGATATTTATTTTAAAATTAATTGCAGAAGTTGTATTATATATTTGTTCCAATATAATCTAAAAATTTAATCAAGAAGCAAAGTCAACTTCCGGACAATAATTGAAGAGTTTTCAATAAGTACAAAATTGTACCGTCAGATAAAAATTTACCTATCAATTTCACATCCAGAAAGGAAAGCATTCTGCAATTCCCCTCTTTGACCATCTGAATTATTAAATTTCTCCAACTAATCCACATGATTCTAAATAGCGGGAATATCATCTATAAATCTCATAACGAATTTTGATTAAAAGATTGTTATTTCCAATTGATTAATTTCAAAGTAAAATCATATAATATCACAATTTTAAATATGATATGAGAAAATGAGGGAATAGGCCTCCCCCTTGTTATAATTGCAATTTATTTTACTTGTGATTTTATTCAAATTTCTTTCCTGTAACATTTCCTGCCAATTCAATTTTATCGGCCAAAAGACTTTATGGAACAGGGTTTCCTCATATGAAGTTTTCTAATGAGCAAAATCGTTTTAGTCAATATCATTATAAGAGCGTTCCCCAACACCTAATTTTGCTCTGATTCTCTCCTTCTCTCACTGCTTTCACTTAGGAAAACCTTCAATTGTATCTTTAGGACACTATTAATGTCAACGCGTGATTTGCGTTTTCGAACTCAGTATGATTGCTTTAACTTTACTATTGTATCGTACAACTGTTTACCTTCGAGTGTATTCCCAACATCCTCCTCATTTCTCTACATGACATATCGCACTCAGGATGTGATAAGTAAACTGTTAATTCTGTTTTTCGCATATTTAGCGCTTCACTATAAGTGAAATAATTGATGGTTCAGTTATAAGATTACCCTTATGTATTTGAACCAATTAGAGAAATTTTCTATTATTTTTATAATAGTTTCTAATGTGAACAGTTGTGGATATCTATACATGCATGAGTGTGATCGTGTTGTTATTTAGCTTATAGTAAACAGTTATAAAAAGCTTTATTATTCACTACCTTAATATCCTTCAGACGTTATCTTTAAAAGTTCTGAAAAGGAGGTTTAAAAATAAAAAAAATTATAGATCATTTTTGTACACGGATAGCACAATTACCATGAATCTTTTTGGAAATTATATTGTGCTTTATGTTATTTACGATTGTGTAACCGTAAATGTGGAGTGGAAACGTCGAAAAATCTTCAATCTCAGGTACAGCCAGGCCGTCAATGTATACGACAATTTGTGCATAAAATGGCCCCGTATATCATAGAAACATACACGTTGTACAACTATAATTGATGACTATATCGGTAAGAGCACATCAAATAACCACGTCAGCCAAATATGATAAGTCAACACGTGATGAATGCACGACGAATACCTTCACAGATCCTACTACCATGCTCTAATTACATATATCTTATGTAGGTGGCGTAATGTCTACTATATAGTAGCATGCAGACAATGGAAAGTTTGGTCAACAGACCGAAAGCAATATCCACGAGGATGCTCGTAAAACTATAATGATAGAAATTGTGAGTTAGGATATGATAGAATTTTGAATGAATTGCGCATCACTTCTTTCTTAAATTATTTATAGTATGGCTATAAACCTAAAGTTTCCCCTGTTAAAATGCTAGCCGCGAAAATCGTAGCTTATACCGCGTGTGCCATTTATAGAAAAGACCTGTCTAGTATATAAATTAAATTTGCATTGATTATGCTCTGTTTAATATATAGCATTTAAAAATTTAAGAACATTTCGAGATTTGATACATTTATTCAATATCGCTTTCCTATGGCGTCTTTCTAGCAATGGTCCATAATGAATGGTTTGTTGCAACTTTTATTTTAACGTGAAATCCACATGGGTCTATACTCCCCGGAATCGAAAGGGATGAACTCAAAAAAATTCAAAATTTGCTCTTTAGTTGAAATCCAAAATTTAGAAATCCGAACTAAGACAATTAGTGACTATAAAGAAAGAAAGTACTCTATTAGACAAACTTATTTACTAACTTTCGTTATGTTTATGATTAAACCTAACAGCGAATACAATTAAAAAATCTGCCGTATATTATTTGTTTCTCAGACTGTGTGTTAAATCTGTTTTAGATTGACAGATCGTTGATTACATGAAGGATCATTAAATCGAAAGTAAATATCACGTGCATTAGACGGAATTGAATTAGGACGAAATCGTAATTTTGTGTATATTAAAATGGCACATTACATGCACGGCTTGCATTTAAAAGGTAATCCTTTGAATTACACAATATTTGGCTATTACTAGTGTTTGTCTGGTAAGGACTTAACCGTTCTGATAAATAAATTGCATTTTTTTACTATGATATATCTTATTTAATACGATAATATTTATACTCAGATCTATTCATCTTACTTAAATGCATTATTGTTTCTCCATTTGTTTTTGTATGTCTTTTACAATTACAGGTCAGAGATGCCTAATTGTATATTCGTATCGTAAGCTATATTCATGGCTATCCACCTCAACAGAAGACTAACCGAAAATATTTTCTTAATACGGACATTATCATTCAGAGCGCGGTCTCGTATGGTTTGCGAATCTGAATCAAATGCACGTTGATTCAATTATTTTCACGGCGAATCAAGCGACTATTAATGGCAGATAATCTACTGATCAATTGCATATTCATAATAGGCATAGTTTAGCTTATACCTGAAATATCTCGAGACATAATTAATTCCTCTTATACATTAACTCGATATCACTATTAATTGGTGATAAAGTAACTGTTTTCAAATAAACTACCTCGAATTATTAAGAATAAATTTAAGTCTAAAACCACATCAAATCAATGCGCGAAAATCTAAAACAATTTTTGAAAAGAGAAAACATTGATCAAACACGTAAAATGCGATTTAATGTGCGGTTTTTGCTACTACAACGTTAAATTCTATGCAGCGATTGTTGTAATTACCAGCGATTGTACTAAATCAAAATCTAATAGGTTTATTTAAAGGATTTACTTTTTACAGATTTCTCAATAAGGAACGTTCTCTCTAGCAGATATTTTATGCAAACTGTAGTTTCTACTCAATTATATCTATGATCAGATCTTGAAGTTCATTTCAAATCATTATATATATATATATATATATATATATATATATATATATATATATGTATATATAATCTTAACGATATGATCTTTACTTTACGTTTTTATGTCAAAACACAGTTTCTAATATACCTTAGGCTATATTTAGTAAATTATGTAACCTCTAGGAATTAAAAAATCACTCATATATATGTACACTCAGAAAACTCAGAATCTAATTGAAATTTTTTTATTCATTTTTTTTCTTATTTCCTTATATTAAGAGTTGATTTTGAAAAGCCATTAAGTTGCAGATATGATGTCAAAAACTAAGACAATGACATATCGATAGTTCATATTTCCATTTAGACTTGTTTTCTTTATTACTTTTCGAAAATGTTTCCGACTCACAAAAAATAATAATAAATTTGAAGCGTATGACAGTTAATTTGAACCGAAATTATTGATACCATATATTTTACGAAACGAACTAAGACCCAACCAAACAATGATAAAAAAGTCGTTTTGTTTTTTGGATTGAAAGCAAAAATATTACAAAGTTTGATGAAACATTAAAATAGAGTAAAGGAACATGACATTTTTATTGCAAGTTTAAAATACAAAGTTAAGAAAGGCCATTTTTACTTCACCAGAACTCAAATTTGAAAAGCAATCGAAAATATGTTGGATTAAGAACATAAATTATATAACAACGACGAGGGTGTACGGAATACACAAGACCAAACACACAAGTACATACGCACACGAAATTCACGGGTTCATATTCGAGTCTTCTACAAATTTATATTTTGGCTATAAATCTGCGTATGAAGGATATTCAATCTGAGATCTTTTGCGGAGCGTAACTCAGTTTTGATGGTTGATCTGCAAAACGCCTTGTAATTCTGCTGTTCTGGAATGTGATTCGTCTAGTCAGCGTGAACAGCTATTGCGCAAACGTCCTGCCTTTTGTCAGCTTTGTTGACACTGATATTATTTTTGATTTACTTTGACAGTAATCGGCATGTCCAAAATACATACTGCGTTGATCATATATGGCATGTTTACAAGTAAAAATAGTGAACTGGTAAATTTCAACGAGCTAGCCATTTACACATTTGTTCAGGAGAGGTTAATATTTCTTTAAACAAAAATAAAATCTGTACTATGCAAATGAGAAATCATTGCATTTTTAATTCTTTAAGCAATTACTTTGAATTCATTCTTACCTTCAAAATGAAGGCTAACATATATCATTCGTTGCTGGAATACACCTTCAAGGCTATTTCATTGCTCTATTCACTTCATGTTTGATTCGATTTCACGCGTCGATGTTGGCTACGGGCGAATTAAATACTAAATTAATAATAAATTTATAATATCTTCTATATGCCTTCTTCTACCGAATATTCAAGCGCCTCTATTGGTACTAGATTTCGTTATAAAAATGTGTTCAGGAAATCTATAGTCAAGATAAAAGCATATGACTTCTGCGGCCGAACACCACGAATTCCATGAAATCGATGTGCTGGTTTCCGATGCAAGGAGAGACCTGATGTTTTCCCGGGTCGAAGAAAGAGTTTCCTAGTCGATACCACACTACCTGAATGCAGCAAATGTCCGAGGACATCTGTCGATTGCTTTAATCAATAACTCGAATTAAACGAAGGTTTCGAACTATCAAAATATATGGTGTTCTCCAAAGAAATTAGCTGCACCGACTCTGGCAATACAAGAGATGACAGACGCCCACGTTCTTGTATCATTCTCATTTGCTTTTCGAGCAGAATATTTGCGGCAATTACTTTTCTCGACCACACCTAATCCATATCCCATGCCGGTTCTGCGTGATCTGTTCCTATATCTGGCGGGAGCAAAATGGTTTCTGTGCTTGACCTAAAACATTGATTTTGTTAAATTGGTGTTTGACCCAAAGACCGGTGTAATTTAGCGTTGTCGTTATCCAAAGGTCATTTTCAATTCAACTGTGCACCACTCGATCTGAAGAACGCACTAAAAGTGCTCCAAATAATAATGAACTCTTTCGTTTCTGCCTTACCCTGTTTAACATCTTACGTTGGAAATGCTATTGAAAGGGCCACTACTGAACATCAGTAGTGTATTCGGCTGCAGACGATGTTGTCAAAAGACGTAAAATGGCGACTATACTTTAATGAAAGAAAAAGTTCAGATAGATCGGCAAGCTGCTGTTACTGGGACAATCAGTCTCAGCAGGAGGATGTATACCATTCCATTAAAATGTACAGACTATCAAAGAATATCCGGGGCTGACTACAAGAAAAAAATTGAGCTGGTCAATGTTGCAGGGATGGCGATTAGGCCATAACCCTTATTTTTGTTCAATGGTGCCAAGAAAGCGTTACCTTGGACGAAGGAATTTCAAACAGCGTTTATAATACGGAAACATATACTAAAAGTCAAGACTATTATGACCTTCCGGGTAGGCAGTATGTCAAGTGTTAGAAACGCGTCAGATTTTGGCATAAAAGCAGTGTTATATGCTAACAGACGTCCGGAAAATTATATAAATCGAACATTCACTAATGTGGAAAACAAATTATAACATCGCAGAAAAGGAATTAATGGCCGTACAATGGGCAATAAGAAAGTTTGGTTATTTTGTCATCGGTGGTCATTTAGACGTCTATACCTATTATATATCTCTCGTTCGTTGACAATCTCTAGGTATTCTGAAGAAAAGTGTACACCGAGCTATCATAAAGATGGTATTAATAGCGTGGCAACCGAGGCGCTGAGCAGAATTTCCACTGTTCGCGTTTCGGCAAAAATCAAAATCGCTGAATAACAAGGAAATGTTGACACATGCTAGGAAATATTGTATCAGTTAAAAATCGACACAGTGATCCTCACATCATATAAAGCGTTGAGCTTATATAATAGCATATTGTTGTGAAATTAAGGACAAACAATGTAATGGTTTGTGTTAAAGTCTATACAAACAGAAGTGGTTGCATTCCGTTGGGACAGCCTAGCGCCGAGTGCCTCACTGCGACATTGCAATCGCAAATGTATTGGCCTGGCATGTCAAAATAATTTCGAAGCTATTGTCAACAATGCATTACATGACAGGGTTGTAAATCTAACAAGAGTGAAAAGGTAACCCCATTAGCTTTCAATGCTACTACCGTGTTATCCATGGTCGCTATGACTACCCGATTGGTCGAGTTTGTAACATTGAAAAAAATCACAACAGAGAAGATTATATAGTCCATAGGATAGCGATGGCTCAGTCGATTTGGTGCACCAAAATTTATTGTTAACTATAATAGTACACAGATTGAATTGAGAGAATTAAATCAGTGGTGCAAGGATTTTGCCATAAAAACCTTCCCGGGAAGCAACTTTCCAACCGCAGACCAACTCGACGACTGAGCGTGCATATCGGACGAAAATAGAAGTATTGCAATATTGGCGCTACGAGACTTCTAGATCCTTGAAAGACAAATTACATTTGGTCGAGCGGACTATGCGATTTGCAATATCAACAGCGACAGGATTTGCTCAAACAAACATGGTCTATAGAGGGAATATTAGACTAACAGGTGAACCCGTAATCTCATAATCCCATAAGCGCTGCGCCATTGCGGGTATTAAGGAATGCGTCAAACAGATAATTCAATATGTAGGCGCAACATAGAGAAAAAACTATGCAAAACAACCTACTCGCACTCGCCTGAGGGTCGGCATTATGTAATGTTCGCGAAGTTCGTGTCCATGGTCAATAATAGTCCTTATCGTGTGGAAAGGGTGGACGCAGATCACAATACAGTTATCGCTAACATGCCCGATGGACCACGAGCTGTCGTATTGGATCGTTTAAATATGGTGCATAAGTCGAATACTGAGATGGCGAAGATGTAGCAATAGCCACCTTTGAGGCCAACAATGCGACAATTGTCCAATCTAGAGCTAAAGTAAATAAAACGGAAAATCTTTAGAAAATTGAAAAAAATAGATAAATCAGTCAGCATAATGATAGAAGTAGGATTGAAGCCGTGGAAGTGAATATAGTATTATAAATATTTGTATTTTGATTTATACGATTATATGGACAAACCCCAGTAAATAATTGATAAACAATAAATCATGTTTGTTGAGTGGAATAAAATGGCTTCCGTTTTGTATGCACAAATGAACATTTTGACTATGGAGTTAGGGTTAGGTAAATCTCGGCTGAAAGACACACTTATAATAAATTTTGTGAGAATCCGCATAAACAACCTAACCAAAATAGGCGAAGTCAACTGTCACATCACTGACATATTATCGTTGTATGCCCCTAAGTTGAGGAAGTGTCGGGCACTGCTTAGGCAACATCTTACCGCATTGAATATTTTCAAATAAACGCCAATATTCGTTTCTTCTTCTCAGTTTGAATAATGTCTAATTCGAGATATGTGCGTACTGTATATTCGACTTAACGCATCTACCGTATTGTTATCGTCGACATACATGCGGTTGATTTTCAGCTCATACTCAGATATTAATTCAACTGCCCAATGCACTCAGGGCTCATTAATTCTTGGTGAACGTCAATAAACAATGCCTTATTTTCTGTAAACAGACTAAGAAGGTCTACTATGATGTAGTCTCTAAATTTGCGTAATTTTCAATGCAGAACCAATAACTAATTTATAGTCGTATTTTAGTTTCTTTTTGCAACCAATAACGAACATATAAGGTTACATTGCAGGTCTTTTAACAATTTTCAGAACTATGCAGAATCAATCGTTTAATGCATCGTTAACAATTTAAATCTAGCGACTCAAAGACATCATTACCATTGCCTACATTAGCATACGCTTACATTGAATAAATACGTGTTGTTTCTCCGCAGTCCAGCGAAACACCACTTTGGATTTAGCTAATTGCGACGACTATTTTTGTGTCATGCAGAGCTTGATCGAGCCAAATCTTTACCAAATTTAAACCCTTAATAGCAGAAACGCCGTACCCGCCACTACTAATTGCTACAATACAAGTGAAACAGTATTTCCCTATCAGCCTCGGTGTCTAGTTGCATGCGAATCGGCTTTGGTGAATTTTGATCTAGAAAGGTTACATAAATAGAAATGCTTGCATTTCTATACGCGAAGACTAAATACCATATTTAGAATCCTACTCAGGATAAATTTGGTTTCATTCTTTGGTTGATTTGTTAGCAATCACCCTTAATCTCATCAACTGATCTTCTACAGATGTGTGCTGAGCTGTTCCTGGTGGCGATACTTGATTATGTCCATTCAAATATACCATCGTGCAGTTGATTCTTCATTCTGTTTGATCAACTTTACACACGCAATTGAAAATTGTGGCCGCAGCACACACTGATTGTGGATATCCATCTCCAATTTAGTTGTGCCAGACTGTCTTTTACTGCTGTTTTTTTCTGTAATGCTAGCTACAAATATTATTGTGACAGATAAATGAGGCGTTTGTTGATAGCAGCTTTGCGTCGTGGCTGTACCATTACAGCTACTTCTGCCCAACGCTGGTATATTTTTATCACGTCATTCCAGTCCCGCCTAGTTTCCGGTATTGAGAATAACCAATGTGGCTACATCATCATCAAAGTCCTGGCTTTGCATAATGGTACGCTGCACAAAGAGTCTGCCAATCTGTCGATTAATCATTTTGCCTAACCTGTTAATTTAATTGGCATTTCACACTGAATTTAGACGAACTGGCATAACCTATTTTACGATGCCTCTGGTTTATGCTTTAAATAGTTCAATGAGCGCTTTTGATTTCGCCATTGAGCAGGCGCGTTGGTTTTTATAAACATACAGCTGCAAATTTTAAAATAGTTATTAAAATGTTATGTGCGCTAACGGTTCGTTAAATGTAGTCTGTTTGCATCTAACTGTCTTTTCTAACGTGTCAAATTATAGGACTGGCTGCTCAATTTCTAACGGGCCCCCATAATTTTAACATCTGCGATTCTGAATTTTAGAAAATGCTCTAGTGGATCGCCTTAATCTGATGATAGCCAGCGGTCAGCGTTGTAATTTTCTTTGGGCAGCGGAAAGTTAGTGATCGCATTGTTACTTAATATAAAAGACTTATCAACCGGTTGACTTTCCGATATCTCCACCACAATTATACGAGTTGCCACTGGAATTACTCTGCCACATCCTCCAATCATAAATTAGATCACCTGGTGCACCAATGCTTTTTTGCGAATGCAAAATATCCCAATACGTATTTTGTATGTAATTTTTAAATATAACTATTTATTAATATAACTTTCAATAGCGATAAAGGTTCCCGAATACTATCTCTGTTAGTATGGCCAAAATTCAATAAACGGCTGCTACATAGCAATTAATAATCATTTTTACGTCCGAGCCAGAAGTTAACATATAAGAATTTAACTAAATAGCCCTTACGCAACTCTCTTTCTCTCTACTTTTCAAATCCATTATGTAAATATGTGAGACAGATAATCCAGAATGTAATTATGGAGAAGTATACATTTAATCGATATTTAAAATAGGAAAATCTGATTCCACAGTATGTTGATAAATATGGCATAAAATATAATTAAATAGATTCTGGGCAATCTTTCCATAAAACATCATACATTTCTAATTATAATTTAATGTCCTAGAAGACGGAAAATATTTGATAACGCAATTGTTCTTCCACACCATCTGTTTAGTCTCTTACTTCGTGAATATATTAGATAAATTAACTCACTATGAATAAATGAAGTCCAAAGTTTAAATACGAAAATTTAATTAACAGTCTATAATACTTTTAGAAATGGTGGTAAAATTGAAGCGTATATTATAAGAAATGGTATTTGGCGATTTAAACAGCTAGCATATCGTATATATGAATATTATCAAAAATAACACAGGTGAATTAATTAATGATACACTATCAGTAGGTACACTTAACTATAGATTAAATTAAATAGAAGCTAAAAATTATATTAAATATATCTTAATTTTCAAACAGATAAAAATTTAGCAAAGGTATTACTAACTCTAGTATTGCGTTGGTTGGCTCACTATCTCATGGACCACATTTAATAAAGTACTTAAGTATGATGATTATTAAATCACTACTTCAGTTCAACACTCCATTAGGCAACTAATTATAAAAAGTAGGTATAAGCTCTAAAAGTATTTTTATATAAAATAATTATCTTTTGCCCATCTTCTAGGCTGATGAACGGTACTTTTACTTTCGATTTCCCATCTTCCTTTATCTTGCTTTTCTAGTCTCGTCCTGTCCTCATAAGTGTTTCAGATATCTCTACATTTGCAACACATTAATGTAAAGCATCTAGTTCCAACAAACTGTCATAATTTCGACGCAAAGCAGAATGCATTATTACCTTTCCATATGAAACAAATACCAACCATCAAGTTGTTTCCACACGTCTCTTCAATAAACGGTCATATATCAGCGAAGCTTGGCAGACGGCTTACCTTTCACCACCATATACACAATACTAGTAGCAAGAACCAAAATGTTTTTTCGAATGATTTCCGGATGGTCCTCAAATGTAGAGACAAATGCCTGCTGGACCAACACCAATCGATCTATCATCCCATAGACGAGTCATCTTCATTAAATGACTTCAACTCTATAAGACCTCTCCAGTCTACTGCAGGCAATTTACTCAATACGTCTAGAAGATTGCCCAGTTATGAATAAATAAATTCATACAAGTAAGGGCTTCAATATTATGATTCGGAGACTAAAAATTTCGAAATATAGTTAGCTTATATAGCCTCCGAGTAAAAGTGTTCCCAAAAACATTTAATAAGAGGAATTCAAAAACAACTTTGAACTATAATATTTGAGCGAAGTGTAACTATAAATGAACAACAAACATACGCTTTGGTCCTCTTTATCTACGCCAATCTGGGAAACTTATAATGGGAGAATTACTTTAAAAAGTGTACGCACTCAATGTACCCACTTTCCAACGTATAAATATGAGATGTAATTGACAATTTATACCACTTATAACAATGGCGATTAAAATTTAGCACAAAAATACATTATCTGAGTAGTTCACAGGATATAAAATTAAGTCCTTAGGTTATTTAAATAAGTATGCACACAAATATGTTCTTGTAACAAGAAATTCAATAGGCAAACAATAAATCGTGGGCGTTCTAAAAAAAGCCGAATATAAATTACATGATAATGGTTATCCAGTCTGTCGCTCAGTTAGCTAATCATCTGAGCTACTATACTTAGATTAAGCCAGGCAGTCAACGCGGCCTATTGCGCTACTGTTAGAAGCATGTCTGAAGGTGTACGTGCATGTATATACTCATTAATGAATTCAGTTATATATATTTGTGTTTGTGTGTGTTTGTGAATATGTAATTCTTCGAGTATGAATATATGAATTTAAGAATTTATGTGTATGTATTTTTTATATAAATGTACGAATGTAGGCATGCATGCAATAATGTACATATTTGTATGTATTTCTTCATGCTTTTGTAAATGCCCTGACTGTAGGTAAATCCGTGTGACGTTCCAAGAATAAGACAAAACCCAATATTTTCTCAAAATAGCTTCTGTGGGTGGTCCTTATCGGGGCCGGAAAAGCGTTCACCGACAAATGCCGTGAAAGTAGTGGTGCTGTGTTTAAACGTTTTTCTAGACACTTGTTGATTGGCCGGTGTTCCTTCGTGTGGGTGTACCGAAATAAGTAGAGTTGCCGAAACCGTAGAGGTGAGTTGCTTCTCGAAGGCTCTTTATAGTCTTGTTGAAGATCTGCGGCAACAACGTGGTGACTTTCACACTTATAAATCCGATTAATTGATAATCGATTACGTATGACTAGTTGTGCAGCAACAAGAAGATTGGCGTCACTGCAGTCTATGCGACGAGATGACACAGCGTGGTAAACGCAAGTCCAGAAGTCGGCGTAGGTAGACAGTCAAGTGGAGAGAGCGACAGCAATCACACGTAGTGAACGGAGCGGAAGTGTCAAGTGTGTTACCTGATAAATGCATCGTGCTTATATAATTGTGCAGACGCAGGTTCGCACACCATTGGTCAACGGCAAACTTTTTTTGTTTTAATTGATACTGCGTAAAGAAATTTGAATTTCATTTTGGCAATATGTCGGCGAAATAATCTGATTCGTTACAATTTTATCTGTTTTATAAACGAAAGATTTTTATGAATTAATTTCGAGTCAGCATTTAAAATAATACAATGTTTACAATCCAGTTGAAAAAAGTGTCCAGGTTCCTCTGAATCTAGCGTTCGATAGCACACATTCGCATTAATTAATAACTCTAGGCAATTCTGATGAAATTAAATGTATTTTGACCTAAACCAGAGTCTTTCTAAATTGATAAATTTAGTTCTAACTACTGTAGCCCGATCACATTATTTTGTCTTCAAATTTAAGCAATCACTTTTTGGTTTTTCATCTGCGCTACAAAATATAATAATTTATTCAAGCACGGATTATATCGAGATAGAGAAAAGTTATTTTCAATATTGAAGCATTGTTTATCGGGAGGTTTTTGAAAATCAAATGGTTAACTTTCACTCCAAGGTAGTCGTACAAACTATTTGTTGAAATTGTAGATTTGCGTGTAACAAAAAAGGGAAATTTCGTTCAGGTTTGTTGTTTTATTTTCTGTACTTAATCTAATCCCATGGCTATGCAATTTCATTATATAAAGTACCATGACTTGCAGCCAAGTTGAGGTCTTGCAAAAATAAAAATTTTTTTGAACTCGGTTTTTAGACCTGTTTTATTGTAAATATATGCTTAAATATAAATATTCTTCACAATTTAAATTTCTAATACACAGTAATAAATAATTGCAATCTCGCTATACAAAATTGCTTATTGTTTGGATTTTTGTTAACTTTCGTATTTTAAGGATTTATTTAACGAGTGTATTGTTTTGTTTGATTTGAATAAAAATTTGGAACTTTGTTTAATTGGTTAAGTCGACATCAAAATAACGGAGCAAAGAATCTCTTGAGCCTTAAGCAAGGTGAGGCATATTTTTCTTACACATTCCTGCATATATATATATATTGAAATATTGACCAGCAATTACTGTTATTAAAACTATTCTAATAGATTCTCGTATTCTAATTAACTTATTACATTTTAATTTATATTTAAATTAGTAAATTTCCATTGCGAGTAACTTTATTAATTTTGCTTATCACGTGCAAAAAGATATTTCAGGTAACTATTTTACAACTTTAATTTTTTTAATGAGTCACTGAGGATCCTAGATACTACGTAATACTCACTATGGTACATTGGATTTGACCTAGATTGTGATCTTGTCCATCATTATTATCAATTCTAATGTCAATTTATCCAGTTCTTCGATTATTCTCGTCATTTAATTAAGTTTTGATATATACGCGTATCAGGTCTACAAAAACGGAAATTTTATGTAAATGAGTATTTGAGTTATATGTTCAAGATTGAAAGAGATCATAAAATGATCAGAAAAAATTAAAAAAATATAAGACCGATTATGACTTCTTAATCGAAATAAAATTTCAAGTAGAATTGTCGTGAAAATGCGACAGCTACAACCTTGTCACAAATGCTATCGATGATTACAGAAGAAATTTGAACGAAAGTTTACTTGAAAACACTTGTGAAATTCGATTTCTTTTTTGAACGTTGAATTTTACAACGAATAAATTCAAGCGTCAGACATAATCAATAAAAAGGAAATAGATAAAAATTTACTTTTCAAAACTGCGCCAATTATCTTAAGTTTAGGTGTCAGATAATTCACGTTAGCATATTTGAAGCATTTTAGATTTTAATATGCAATTCTTTATTTCGATTTTGACGCAGGTTCAAAATCCATCATTCTGTAATTGTGATTTATTTGGAATATTTACAGATGATGACGACCGACATAATTGTTGGTTTTATAATTGATGTTTAATAATCGGGAAAAAATAAATGAAAAGGGGTATAATTAGAGATATCTTTGTTTAAATTAGTTTTTTTTTCATTTCACAAAAGCGTGCACGTAATTCAGCAAAGTTTATGCTGTCCAACGGCTAAAGCAGTAAATAATCAATAAATGTTTTGGAAATCCTAGCTATGCGTAAGCCTTACTGAGCAGGACAGAAGGACGCTAATCATTAATATTTAAAAAAATATTATGAATAGTCAAACTGTACACTTTACAGAGTGCCATAGCAAATTGTATAACACGATAGTGAGATTAATTGGAGAGCCAGTAGAGTAAAATTTATAAATGTATTAAAAATATAAGTGAACGCATTCGTTTAATTGCATTATTATTTTCACAGAAAAATCGTTTTAAGCTTCTGCATTCCTCTTCGGAATTCGTATGCTTGCTCAGCTCACAGCACACTTGATCATTATTGGTTGGGACTTTTATGCGGAATCACTCAGAATTTACTATAACGACGTCGTCCAGTTTAGATTTAATTATTCCTAAATCCACATTCATGGTGTTCATTAGCACAGACAATATTCGTACGACTTGTTTTAAAATCATCAGACAACGCCATTTTTCTCAACAAAAATGATTTAATTTTAGTCAATTATTTATAGCAGTTTGCTCGCAAAAAGTGCGTTCATTTAATGAGACAAAATAAATATTACTATTATTTCATATTTAATTCTGCGGCTCGAATAATGCTTTCTTTTTTTTGTCATAATTGCTTCATATTAATTCGTGCAGTCTTGCAAGATCTTTGTGATTTTTTTAATATCTGTCTTAAATAGGTCCTCTGGAGAGTCCTCATCCCCAAAGTCGGCTATTGCTGATCTCAACCTTCGTAAAATCGTACAAATACCATAGTCGCGTCTTTGTCCTAACATCGAGGTTTTCATGCATTCATATTGCAAACAGTTTTTACTTTCCAGTACAGAAGTTAGTTTAGTTAATCACAGATTTTGTTTATTCGCAAATAGACACTATATCGATCTATTGCTCATTCAAATATAGCTTAATATTACTTCTTCATTTTTACTTTGTCAGAAAGTTTTGGGTATTAATTTGATCCACAATAGTACTCTCTCTTGTGCCAAACTGAAATTTGTGCACTCAATGTCCTCCATTTGCCGATATTGCAGACGATCAAACATGTTCTGAATTAATGCTGGAAGCAACTTCTCTCCATTGCAGTGTCATAACAATTCGATTGCAAGTTTAGTAAAAACAAATGCCTTATTTTCTGTTAGGGTTTACAAACCTATGTGACTTATTTTTTAAATATATTTAAATTGAAAAACTTTAAAAATTCAGTTCAAAATATCAACGCGAAAGTTTATTGCGAAATAAGAAATTCAGCTTCTGTATAATTTGTCTGTCTTGAATTTTTTTAAAGTTAGTTATATTTGACAAAGTCTCGAAGTAGACTTGACTACAAGCAGAAAAAAACATTCAATTGCTGGATTTATTGAAATTGTCATCGGAAGATATTAACCTGCAGTTAGGGATAAAAACGTAATTATACAGAGTACTTGTTAATAACAAGACGTTTTGCTAAAAATATTGCCCTTTTAATGTATTCAAACAAATAGATTATATAAAAATTTTAATAGTATTTTGCATCTATGTAGCATCATGAAAATTGATTTATTCCTTTATATGCTAAGCAGGCGTCTGAAGAATTTTATTGAGAATTACTTTTTCTAGATTGGTTGCCACAGAAAACTGACGAGAAAGAATTAAATTAATTTGTTTCAACTCTTGCAAGTGAGACCAGGTGCGCCAGTTACACGAAAGGAGTTTCATTTTGGTTCTGAAATATTGTTTGAGACACATGCCACTAGAGATTTCATAACTCCTTAAGCTCAAAGCTTACGTCATATTAAGAGTGAAACAAACCTTTCATTGCATAAAAATATTATTTCTTTCATAGACTATTGGACATCCTGGACACCCCTAATATTCTTACATCTCAGGCAATAAACTAAAGTCACAGAAACGCCTTATGCTTGATCTTGAATTGTGTGCAGACACCGTGTGTGTCGCTTTCAAGATGAAAGATAAAATGCGGTTGTTTACATGTGAATACCTATGAATAGGCTGTAGAGCTGTTCACTCACACTGACGGTTCCGAATTTTAGTTAAGTGTTGCTCAACAAAAACGTAACAGAATTTAAAGAAATTCTTGGCTTATACAACTAAATGAGTTATAATTTTAGGCAAAACTATATCTTGAAATTAGTTTATTTTAGTAAATTTCCATTGAATAAGCATTATAATGTTAATATAGGGGGAAATTTCAATTTATTTTTTATGAAATGAACAACAAAAATGAAGTTCATCAAAATTAAAATTGGTGGCTTTCCATTTGATTGACTAGAAGCAAATTAGTTAAATTCTGTGTTTAAATTTAAAACTTGTTTGTCTGAATAATTTATTATCAATTTGCGAGGTTGTGCTTGTGTGTGTTTTGTGCGGATGGAGTTATTATCACAAAATAACTAGGGGGTGTTTATATTCTTGTATCATATATCTGATGTATCGTGCTTCGATTTGTCACAGTTTATAAAGCTTTTTTAGTTATACCATGTGAAACAGAATTGGCAATACGTAAGAAAATGATACTCCAGTTATTATTTAATAAATATGTACATTTCCTATATATATAAACGTTTAAGGACTGCATTTAAATGTATTTTATTGTGCTTTAAACCTGCTTTGTGTACTTCAATTATGAACACTATTATTTAGTATAAAGCTAGATTGCCAGGATTGCAATGAAACAGAACGAAGATATTTGTGCTAATTAAAGTTAAACGATGAATGGCTATCCTGAAAATTTTGTTCAGTCAATAATCTGAAGACAAGAAATACAAAATTGGATGAGTGTAGGACCGGAAGTGATGGCAATTTATCTTTACATACAAAGCAAAAAAATTGCTTCTTATAGTTAGAACAAATTTTTAACGCGGAAAAATGGCTTCAGAAAAATAATGCCGCAATTAATCTACAACATAGTTTTAAAACTGTTTATCCTGTTAAGCAAGAATAGATGTTTAGCCAAATTCAGCGTTTGTATGATTGTGAATTTGTGGTTACCTGATTAGGATCATGGATCATAATTTAACAAAATTATATATCGAATTTGGCATAAATAATAACATGAAAAGAGACAAGCAGATTATTGAGATCACACATAAATTCATCCCACAATTAATTAAGAATGTTAGAAATATTTACGAAACAACAATAAGAAATTAATATTTGATTAAAATAATCAACGATACGGATGGATATTTTAAATAAATTTATTCAATAATAACTTCATTTTAAATGTAGAAGTATAAAATGATTATATAATTACACAGCAACTGTATATTTTAGTCAAACAAATATTGACAGTCAGCATAGGTGAAAGATTAAGTACAATTAAGATACGCGTTTCGTGCTTAATGGCTTATCTTTTAACATGAGCTAATTTTTGCTTCAAGAATAATGACATCTTATATTCAAACCATTGATAAGTTTTATGTACCAAATTGAGCCTAGTGAGTTTTACATCCCCGATTCATTTAATGTCATCTCTTATTTTAAATTAAATTTTCAATGTATCAACAAGATTTCTAAGGAACCCAATTATTATGACATAAACTGGTTATATAATAGTTAAAACAGGAATGGAAAATGTCAAGGCTTAATGTTATTTTTAAGTAATTGAAAATTTGCTGCAGAGGCGTTGATAACAATAAATTTAATCAAGTTTGCGCTATTGATATAAACAACTTACACATAATATTATAACACTGTCAGTTTAGTTTAGGACAACAGATTCAGAAACAGACGTGCCTAAATTATAGCATTTTTACGTGGCAAATTCTGGACGTTTCGTGATGAGTTATCAAAATGGACGAAAGTGATCTACTAGATGAATTGCCTTTTCAATTCCATACAATTCTTTTTTCATAATGAAAAATATATTTATATAATAGGTGAGTTGTTTATATAAGGATCGTAACCTAGATAAAAGTAGTTATTTATAAGTGTTAAGCATTTAAAATTACCTTGCATTTAAATGCATATGGTATGCCTTTAAAACAGAATGTCTTTTTAAAAATGCTAAACAAATAGTTCATGATATGGAAAACCAAACTTTTTTCCTGACTAGAAATAAAAATGTAAATAAGGCTGTTCATATTTCATATCGGCTTGCTGATGACTTAAAATTTAAGGAGCAATTCCAAAATAACTTATGTCTAAGAGAGAGAGAGAGATTAGAAATGGCAGAATTTTACATAATAGAATGTCGATTCTTTTTAGGCAAGTATTTATCTTTTTAGTGCTAGGCAATGTTAATAATGAGACAAATGCCGTGAGAGCTTGTGAGAGATAGCAGATTGTGCATGTCCAGACATCATTCTAGACACTGGCTCTATTTATCCTGTTCGAAAATAAATGTTACTTGAACGCGTAGATTTAAAGACGAAGGATATTATAGTTTCTGTTCGAAGGTCATAACTAGTCTTGTTGAAGGATAGCGGCAACATTGAGAGGATTGGTACCTGTAGAAATGAATAATCGCTTACGTATGAGTTGATGCGCATCAATAAGGTGATTGATTTGAATGACAAATCGTGACACTGCGTGTTAGGTGCAAGAATTACAGCAGGCGTAAGTAGTCAGTGCAGCAGAATTGCAAATAGCGAGCAGAGCAGAGTGTGTGCCGGGGTATTTGTGTTACGCTTAATTTATATTGATAAATTTATGAACTTAATGGGTCAATTTTTTATATCAAGTTTGCAAAATTAATTAAAAGTTATTCTTATCACCACCCGCGCAGCCAATATTCGTTTAAGTATATAAATTTTTATTTACATACCACTTCCTCATGTAACGTGGTGTCTTTTCTATAATGACAGATTGGGGATAATTATTTGGAACTTTAGTGTTAAATGGATGCTATATGGGCCCTACATAAAGGAATGGTTAACCAAAAAATATTAATTGATGTATAACAGAAAATTTTGTGTAGTGTGAGGCTATGTGGCTCAGTAGTATTAACACCACATTCCCAAGCGGACGTGCCCATGTTCGAGTCCTGTCCGTGACAAATACTGGACAGTACGTGATGGGTTCCCAATAAGGACGAAACCGGTCTACTGGATTAATTGCCTTTTCCACACTATACAATAATTCGTTTATACTCATAAATGTATAGACATAATGGGTCAGGTATTTTTATCAAGTTCTCAACCATGATTAAAAATAATTGTTATCAACGCTCGTGGAACCAATGTTCATTTAATTATATAGATGCTCATTTCAATACCACTTCCCAATATAACGAGGTATCAGTTTTCCAATGGCAGATTAGGGATGGTTAGGGCTAAATGTATGCTATATAGACTCTACCTAAAGGAAAGACTAACTATATGACTGAAAATTGTGTGAAGTGAACGGCAGTGCGTCGCCGTGGTTAGAGCACCAGATTCCTATGCAGACGTGACAATGTTCCAACCCTGTCCGCGTTAAATTCTGGATAGTATGTGATGATTTTCCAATAAGGACGAAACCAGTCTACTGGATGAATTCCCTTTTCCCAATTATAATATATTTAAGTATGTATAAGGTGTTGTGATCCTAGTAACAAATTAGTTCAGTTGTGATCAGAAGGATAAACCAAAGGCAGCATGAATGGAAAGTATAATCTCGTGCACATTGGTTTTGACTCATCAGGAGGAGCCGGTATTACGCCCTTTGACCACTATATAGTTGGGTGACGAATGTGGGAAAATAGAACGATACAATCTCCTAGACGAATGTGTAAACCTGCAATAGTGAAGCTAACATTATATAAAGTCAACGACAGCGCGATTTCAACGCTAACTCACACTATATAATATAGATACCGAGTCTGTAAAGGATACTAACACTATGGCTATTGTGTTAGTAACCGATATCAACATTATTGTACCGAAAAGGTACTATCGTTGCCGAGTCGGTACATGGTACCAACATGATGGATATCAATTTATGTTATAGTTCACCGAAATTGAGAATTACAACAATTTCTCAACACCTGTTACTCCAGTAAATCCATACACTCTGGACTTGATCGATATCAGTTATCACATTTCGCGGTAAGCATGACATCATTCAGTTCAATATGTAACAGTTAAATACTGTTTGTTGCGGCGATCTAATATATATGCAAGTATGTAATAGGTATTGCGAACCTAGTAACAAATTAGTTCAGTTGTGACCAGAAGGATAAACCAAAGGCAGCATGAACGGAAAGGATACTCTCGTGCACATTCGTTTCGTGCTTACTTAGTTTATACTTAGTTTATACTGATAAACAGATTAATATTCTGCCCATTGTTTAATAAAAAATCTATTGTCATGATATGACGAAGGGCTGGCACATACTCGATACTTTCTTTAACAATCGTATGATTTCAAATAATTAATAGTAAATACTATAAACTTGTAAATCGCAAACATCGGTTATACCGCGTAAATAGTAAGAAATCAGTGTGGCATAATATTTAAAGACGCAGCGCGAAAATCGCATAGTAGATTGCAGCTAAATTTGCCAGGTGTATGTTTGTTTCCTGAGCAGACTGGATCAGTGGCATTGAGAATTCAATGCGGGGTGTGATCTAAATTTTCAGGCGGTAAATTGGAAACAGCAAAATGTTGTATTACCTTGCATTATGGTTGACTTGGCCAAGAATGTTTTGTATAGACTTTGATATCTAAGCAGGTATCTCCATTTGCGTTATAATAGATAATTCTTCTTTTAAAATTTCATTGTTTTACATTATGAAATTTTCCATTCATTTTAGTTTAAAAATTAGCTTTTACGCATCAGTTCACGAAGACGGATCGACCAGAACGTGAATGCCTAGAGTAAAACTACTTTGTAATTTAAAACCTCTTGTCAAATTAAATGATAAATACATCACTGAAATTGCGCAACACGCCAGTGAAGCGACGCATGTAATTTCACCAAAGAAGGCCTTTAATATAATTTCCAAATTACGTGATAAAATTGAATTAATATTGATGAAGCCCTATGGATAATCAAATCGAGGCCTGATTTATGAAGCAGAATATGCATGTTCGGGCATTAAGACTCTATTGGCTACAATGAACAAAAGTTGATCAATGTTTCGTTATTTCAAATTCTCTTTCAGTTGGAAAATTGTTTGCTTTAACTTTCATCAGATTTTAAATGATTCTGAATGACAAAATATGAATGACGTTTTCCTTTACCTGTTTATATTTAATTTTGTCATCCCACATGTGAAAGTATAGTGAAGTCTATTAGATCACGGATCGAAATAGCATTTTTCGTTTTTATGCTTATGCAGCAGTGTAGCATGAATTTTTGTAAGCTTTTTTATTACTTTCTGTGATGTTGGAGACGATATTCAGACACATTAACAGTTTTGGGTTTTTCCGCTAGGTACTTCTGATTTCAATCCATTGTAAATTTAATTCAGCTGGACAAAGTTTTGTGTGTAGTCACTAAAACTCAGAATACATTTCAAGCCACAGAAATTTCTCTAAGTATAAGGTTTTATTTGAATGTTTTGAAAATTCTATATTTAAAAATAAAAAAGGTGACTGCGTCTAAATTTGTCACAAATTTGGTTTCGAATGTAAGTTTACATTAATCCATATGGAGCCCGTCAATATGCTTAATCTAGCAAGTGTCTCATAATTTTTTAAACTTCTACGTGTAAGTTTTTATTTCTTCCTTGTCAGTGTTTCCATTTTTTACTGAGTCTGCGTCGCTATCTAAATATTTACTTTATTGCCTTTAATCGCGTTTATTCAACTATTAATTGTATATGAACTGATTGTGAATTTCGTCGCTTATTCCTTGTGCGGGACAATTGGTAGCACTCGTAAGTCTGGAAAGTCGTGAATCCTTTACATCTCCAGGTTCACAGATTAGTGGCCTTGTTTGATGGGGTCTTACTTGTCCCTCCTTTTCAAGCCCTCCATCAGCTGCTTGTAAGAAAATAACGATGTAACAAGATTTTTCACTATTTTTTCCGAATTTTCGGGATTTAATTTCCATTCCCATCTTCAGGGTTGCCATCGAACGCACAGGAAAAAAAACTTGGGCCAATGTGGTATCCTTAATCAGGACAGATCTAGTTATATTTTTTAAATGCCGAAAGTATTTTGTATTGTTTGCCCTAATATCCGGTCTTCATACCTATTCTCTTATACTCAAATATATACAAAAACATATCCATGTCATTCCCCCGCACACAACAACCTATTTACATATATGTGTACTCTACTAAAGTGACATTCATAAAATGAATATAAGCAAACCCAATTTATTGACATACACGCCTATCAATTCTGTCTCTATTTTTTAATTGCTGTTCCGGACGCGTAGAATGATCTACATTTTTTGTTAATATTAATATTGCTGTTATCCTAAAATTCCCCAGTTTACCTAGTCCCATCCAATGTGCAATAGATTATAGACAGGGTGAGGTTGATAAAACTGTTGAAAGAATATAGCATTATTCTATTGTTTGGACAAGGCCGAATCCGGAGCTTACTCTAACGAATCGTAGCTCAAACAAATGCACATTTATACACATATCCTGCATAATTTTATTTTTCCCATTTAAATATCTGTGTCCAAACCATATACATATCTATGTTTATAATAGGTATATATATATATATATAATATTAACAATAAAAAAAATTTTCATTTAAATTTTATTATTTAATTATTTATATTTATTTATACAAACATCTTATATAATTTCCATTTATATATACGTCCACATGCCATATCTTATGCATATATATAAGCACCTAAGCAACCATGTGAGTTCTTTCCACATCTTTTACAAATATCAATATATCCATCATATATATATATATATATATACGTGTATAAACCATATATAATATGAATATCTTTCAAGCAATATTTTAAGTCCCTCAAAGGATAAATTATATAGTACAAACGCATTTTTTTAATATTTAAATATCTGTTTATATGTCTATGTATATAAAAAAAAGTATATATATATAAACAAGACAACAGGTTCTTCAGACTTCAAGCAGCCACAATTCACCTATTACTTGTATATTTAACATATATTTATTTATATTCACATTTTATTTGAATATATATATATATATATATATATATATATATCATAAATCCACATTATACATATATATATATATATATATATATATATATACATTAGGTACATCTCAATCCACATATAAGCCACCATATGAGGGGAGTTCACATCTTATATAAATATCTAAATATTCTTCCACATATTTATTGCGAATATCTAAATAATAATTTAAGCAACCATTTGAGTTCACCCCACAATTTATATTAATATTCTTTTGAAATGCGAGCTTTAATAAAATTCATTGTACCCTTCCTGTTTGTTTTTGCACACAGGAAGTGTACAATGAATTAAATCAATATATACAATCACGCGTATATATGTCTCTTCATAAAATGTATATACATATATATATATATATATATATATATATATATTATGTATATTTAGATAAGCAAATGAGCAACCATGTGAGTTTCTCTCACATCTTATATAAATCGAAATTATTCATCAAAAAATGTATATGTATGCAGCCTGCATATCTTAATAAATAAATAGACAACCATGTGTGGCCCTCCCAGCTATTATTTAAATATTTACATATCAAACCAACAATAAATTTATATAAATGCATGTATATATATATATATATATATATATATATATATATATATATATATATATATATATATATATATATATCCTCAAAAAAGTCAGCCGCAGTAAAGAAAAGTAAGTATATATATATATATATATATATATATATATATATATATATATACCTTATATATATATATATATATGTGTGTGTGTGTGTGTGTAAGTCAACTTGTAAGTAACTATGTTAGCTTACCCTAAAGCACTCATTTCACTACAATTATAGACAAATTACCTCTTTCTAACTTCATCAAAATGTTCCATTTACTATTTCAAATTCATAGTCGTGGCCTCATAGTTGGATTTATTATTACATCTGGTTATTCCAATCAACTTTTCCTTCCATTCAAGAGGGCTTCAATTAATATTGGGCCAAATGATTTTTCTACAGATGTCACATTCATGACGTTCTATTCCTGATTTTATTTCAAATAATTCCTTAATCAACCTGGTTAATCTATTACTGTTACATAGTGAAATCCGTTTAAAACCATCACAATTTATCTGATGACCAATCTCCGTTGAGTGCTTGTATAGTTCTGATTTAGGACTATGTCCATATTTGCATGGAGTTTTATGTTCCCCTCTAGGTACCTTTATTGGACGCATAGTTTTACCTATATACCTGAGTTTGCAATTTTTAAAAGGTATCCCATAAACCACTGATGTGTTCAGCTGTTCTAGTTTCTTTCTGATCCGGTAGATCATTGCCTATTTTGAATGATTGTCTTAAAACTGTTATTATATTGTATATCGATGCTAGTTTTCTCAGTTTTCTCCTTAATCTAGAATTCTGAAGAACAAATTTTCTGTGCTTCTCTTCGTTTTGATTTCTAAATCCCTTACCTGTTTTTCGTGGTTTATTTTTCCATTAAATCGCCATAGCGTCTCGTTTAAGAATTTATTAGTTAATTTTTCCGGATAACCATTTATCCTGCATATTTGAGTCAATGTCATCAGTTCTTAAATCTTAACTCCACTATTTTAAGACTTCATATTATCACGGATTTTAGAATGACTATTTTCATTCCAAACGGATGATTAGACCAGTAATTCAGAAGGATACCAGAATAAGTATCTATCCTATAAATTTCTTTTTTAATATCTGTCCTATTCGTTTTAATTTTAAATCTAGAATTAGTATTTCTTTTTTTCTATTTTTTTGATTATCAAAATACAGAAAGTTCTCCAACTCATTAACCCAATGATTCCAAATTAAGAATATTTTATCTAAGAATCTTAAATATAAGTTGGGTTTGAGCGGAGATTTGATTAAAAGTTTTTTTTCTAAATAATGCATGTAAATATCAGCGACTGGTTCCGATAATGTTTGTCTCACAGGAAAAAATTTAACTTGTAGGTAGAATTCATTACTAAATATAAATCATGTACAGAACATAAAAATTTTCAACATTTCCATAATACTCCTTTACATCATTCTACTACCTTCTAGTATTTCAGGGTATTCCCTCAAAAAATGTTGGATACGCTCTAATGCAACCTGCAAATCGTTCTTTAATGTATAATCTAGAAAATAGGTATATTTTCTTATTCTATGGCATAGAAAATTTGACATTTTATAAATTGGAAAATTCTGAACATTCACAATTAACCTAAGTGGATTATCATGTTTATGAATCTGTAATAAACCACACACTCTGGAAGGGAGTGTGTCGCTTTTTACCAATGATTTTCCAAGCACTGAATCTAAATAGCTAGAACCAATCATTTGATTAATTAAAGTTTTAAGTCAACCTCAAAATTTATCAGTTGGTTCGTTATTTATTTTATGATAAACTTCTTTATAATTTAATTGCAAATATAACTTATCATTATAAACCTACTGATTCGTTTTTTATGGATATGCGGTAAAGTAGCATCAATTTCTGAAGGCTTGTGTATTACTGTTTGTGATGTTAATGATGATTCTCTGTAACACTCTAACAGATATGTTTTTTTACAAAAGATAACTCAGAATGAAGTCCATTGTATTATTAATTCTGATGGACAGACTCCATTGTTTAAATTATTATGTGTAGTCACCAAAGCTCTGAATACGTTTAAAAACAAAGAAAATTTTCTAAGTAATAGCTTTTATTAGGATCTTTTGAAAATTCTATATTTATAAAGAAAAAGGTGATTGCGTCTGAATTTGTCACCAATTGGCTTACAACTGTAGGTTTATATAAATACATATGGAGCTCGTTTTGAAAGTCGTTAAAGTGAGTCAAAATTTTTTAAAACTTCTACGTGTAAGTTTTTATTTCTTCCTTGTGAGAAACTATAGTTTTTACCTAGAGTCTGTGCTGGCATCTAAATGTTAACTTTGTTGCCTTTAATCTCGTTTATACCAGAATTTATTGTAGACGGACTGATTGGCTTTCGATTTGACTACAAGACTAATACAAAATAAAACTTTTGAAATATGAATATTAACCCAGCATAGTGAAATTATTTATCCTACTTTTTTACATCCACAGCTAGTGGTATTTGATTTACATTTTCCTTTCCATTTATCATGCATACCACGAATTTCTCCTTTAAACAATAGATTTCATTATCCTCAAAATTATCACAGTCACTTTTTAGGGGAAAGTTAAATTAATATTCTAGTTGTTGAAACATAATATCTCGTTTAAGCATAACTAAAGAGAAAAAATAATGACACGTAAAATATAGGCTGTATAATTACGAATTAATGAAAGTTTTTGTGTATGTCATATGCTTTGCTGTTAATCTGGTGGATTTTAGACTGAAAGATTAATTATATTTCTTGTTACATAGCTTATTTTACCGTTGCATTATAGCTGAAATCTTTGTGCGTTTGTTTCTTGTTCATATGGTTAGAATAGTTAGTATGATCTGATTATGACATTATAGGATAAAACCGAGTCAGAATATACGGCTAGTATTAGCTTAGCTATGCTGTGCGACTGGATAAAATTACAGTTATTGGGTTTCATCTGAAGTCCGAAGTTATTTTTTGAATAACTATAATCACAACCAGCGATTTCAATGATTTCTTAATTAAAAGTCATTCAATAAGTTGATCCGGAGTAGATTTTCATCTTCTGTCAAGTCAGCAATGGCTGAATATATAACTCAAAACGAGCTCCACGTGAGCACAACTATCTTTAACATTCTACAAACGGCATGAATGGAAATTCATTTTTATAAATAAAGTAATAAACGGTGTTTAGTTATATGCTTTCCTATTTAAAATATGTGGACTATTATATCCATAATGTTTCTTTAATGAAGCAATGTAATCAGAGAAGTGTAACGTTAGCTGAATGTTCATAAAGTCAACCAATATTTAAATATGTTGGACTGACTGCAAATATTGAGGAACAATACGTATATATTTAGTAAAAATAGCATACCTTATCTATACGGACAACATAAATGTACTATGTGCAATGGCATTGGAAAATATGATTTGAGGATGCAGTAAAATAGGCAACAAGCATATGGGCTGAGAAGCTAGAAAAAGTATGATTTTATCTTCAAAAATCAATTCAGACATTAATGAGCTAGAAAAAGCGAAACGAGTAAACAAATGCATTTCAAATAACTGACTCGTTCCTAAAGTATACCTAGCCTGGATAGACACGGATTCATATGGCACGAAATTTCAGAAATCCCTTAACCGGAAAAATAAAATGCTAAAATATATATGGTAAGATACCAACCATAAAACCAAAATTATTTCCATCAGTGACATAAAGAACACATTCTTTAAAAATCACTCGTTCATATAAATAAACATGTCTGTACTTTTACTGCTATACAAAATTTCGTTCCGAAGAATGTGACTCATTTCACTGCGCCACCCATTACGCGGTTTGCTTGCAACTTGAAGTCGTGTACATAATAATATTTTCTTTTAGCCTTTGCTTCAGTTCAAACTCATTGGAAATCCTACAATACCTAACATTCTAGCTAGTCAACTTACGTCCAGTCATTATACATCAGACAGCATACCACATTGGGAAGTTATTTTGATTAAAAGACAATTGGCAGTAACGTAGGGATATATTTATTGTCAGTATAAATAAAAAATTTCATTAATGTGCATGGTCAATTTTATTCAGTGGAGCCAGTGTTTTCCTAAGTCTGAGAATCTATTTAATTCGCCAATTGCACGGCATAATACGCCTAATTTGAGGTAATATTCCAAGTTATGCTTCTGATTGGCCTTACGTCAGGCGGAATTTTTTTGGAATATTTTAAGACCAGATGTTCTAATAAGTCACTCCCGAGTTGTCATCCTATACATGGCATAGATTCTTTTGTAAATTACAGATCAAGGTTGGCTAGTTATATCGCCGGGTCTTATAAGAAAACGTAGGTTGGTATATGACTGTACATTGCTTTTTATAATGTGGCATGAGCTATGCAGTGGCTAGAGCATTAGACTCCGAGGCATTTTTATGGTATTCACATAAGCCCTAAAAAAGTCCATTTAAAGTTCTCGGCCTCAAAGTCGGTTACTGCTACAGCCGTATAACTGATTTTCGTGCTATTATGATGAGCTTTAACTTAACTAAACATTTTTGAACGATAACACTGTGCAGTCGTTCTATGTTGGTGACAAGGCTAAAAAATTGCAATGGTGCTTACATCAATTTTGTAGACCAAATTTGAATAATTTTATGTATTTTTAATGTATTTGAAATGTGGCAAAAGTTATGTTAGTGACTTCACAAAAGATTACAGTCAAAATTTGAGTAATGTACAAATTATGTGAGCCTTTTTGTCTGAGAGCTGCATTTATTAATTTACATACCTTATATACGTTGCATTAATATGTTTCCATCGGGCCTTTATAATAATATTATATCTGTTTACTTTATTTGAATAATATTTCTATACTTACCTACAGCACTTCATGCTAACACAAAAGGGAGCGCAATTTGTAATACCATTTATGCATCATTTTGCTGTTATCATAAAGACGACAAAACTCGTGTTTATATTGCCTAGATGTTTGTTTATGCAATTGAAATGACGGCAAGTAAATAAACGCAAAGGAAAATGTAAGATTTTTTCCTTGTTATCCTTAAGTAAAACCTCATGAAAATTAATACCATTTAAATGTATATTTGTTGTGACCTGTTCACGTAGTAAATTACCGTATGTATTCAAATAGAAGGCTTTAATTATTTTGTCAAATTATATTTATTCTACAAATAACCCATTTATAATTCTAAAATGTTTTGGGAAAAAATATTTCATTGTAAGCATAAAAATATATTAGTCCAGAGAGTAGAAATCATATAAATATAATTAATAACCATTTAGGTAAACATGGTAACGGAAGAGCACTGCCAAGTTCATGTAGTTGTCATTTATAACAAATTAGCGATGCAGCTTGCACTTATAGCGTTAATTAAAAACAAAACCGGTTTAATAGTGTGTCGCATTCTTCATACGCAAATATATGATAAGTTAAAGATTTACGTGACACAAGACTCACATCGTGCACAAACAAAAGCGTTACGTGCTCCAAGTTATGCGTACTTAATCTTCTATTGCATATGCATAAATAAGGTGTCCCACAAGTAAAATTCTAATTTAATGTGACAGTAAATGGAAATTGCAACGAAATTTTGTCTTTCACACTAGGTAGGCATGTTATAATAACCAATTAAACCGAGAAAAAGGTGAGAATCTAATGTGAAACTCAATCTATCTTTATGCGTTTACACGCATTTTCACCAGCATATTGTAGGTGAATATACACTATAATTTCTTATCTGCTGAAGTTTCATGATGTATTGAATTTAAAAATTATCATAAAATGTGGTAGGCAACCATTACTAAGAAAATTACTATGCTTATCTATTAACTTAACCTAAAAAGAGACAGAAAAAACACATACACCGTTAATTGTTAAACTATCCTACTGTATTTAGAGGGATAATAGTTGCGAAAAATCAAATATTACGTTGTTCCTGTTTTACTGTGGACGACTGATTACCACAATGGAAATTGAGCAATAGATTAAGGAATGCGAGAGTGTTATCTACTTCGTTCGCACTTGTAAATCGAATATTGCGATGTAATGTTGCGAATTTATTAAACACTTATTCAGCATACATACGGATTTCACCGACTACTGCAATCTTCTTCAAAACCTTGTTTACAATTGTAATTGTACCTTTGGGAAATCTTATTTACGCAGATGCAGTAGTAGAATGATTTCCCTTTTCTCGGAGTACATATATAAATTTTATGAGCAAAATAATACTTTTAGTGCATATAAATTTATAACAAAATAAATTCTGTCGTATAAAATCCACTACACACAAACAAAACGTTTTCCAATTTATGGTGCGCCAGCCTGCTTCCCCTTAATGAGGTAATTGCTGTGTACGACCGCTGTTCAACAAAAAGCTCTTTAATGAGGCTGTCAACGCCCCGTGTGGAATGATGTTTAGATTGAAACATTGTCTTTAATTTGGCTAATAATTTATTCATAATTT
>JAQBSW010002026.1:0-114145 GCA_029291075.1 Eudiplozoon nipponicum | reverse complement strand
TTGGGGTCGCTAACTCGACATTAAGTTCGTGAACGGAGCACGATCAAGAAGTCCTGGCCTATTAATTTTAGCCAAGACGACAAGGAAAAATTCCAGAGGGCCAAAGATCTGTTAAGCCAAATAACCACATTAGCACCTGTGGATTGGAATAAGCCGTTTGAGCTGGACACATATGCTTCTGATGTAGCCATAGGAGCAGTGTTACATCAACGGGAAAAGGATATAGTCAGGCCGATAGGATTCTATAGTCGGAAACTCCAAGATCGCGAGAAGCGATATGATACGCTTGTAAATGAGTTACTAGCAGTTTATTCTGCAGTGTTGCATTTGAGCACTACCTAGATGGACATCAGTTTATGATATTAACTGATCATAAACCGTTGTTGAGTATCCTTGGGAAAGCAAATAGGCTAAATTATTCTCGACGGGTGAATTCACAAATAACCCGACTCGCAGAATTTGATTTTACCATTAGTCATATCTCAGGAAAAGAGATACTCTCAGTAGACCAGACGTATCAGATGAAGATATGATTCGTTCAGAGTCACTCGTATGCTCTATTGTATCTTCTAATGATTTTGTCCAGCAATTATTGGAAGCACAAGGTTCTGATCCTTTAGTAGCTGTGTTGGAAAAGGATCCTGTATATACACGCAGGAAGATTGGAGATAAGTGGTTATTATGTGAAATCTCCAGGAGCCAACCTAGACCTTATGTACCGCTAGAATTAAGGTATAAGGTAATTCAGCAGCTACATGAATTCAGTCATCCTTCCATTAAGGCAACTATCAGGATGGTCACTGATAGATATGTATGGCCAAAGATGTCGAAAGACATAAGAGCCTGGGTAAGGACATGTGCCCGATGTCAAACTTGTAAAGTTTGGCGTCATAGCAAAACTGAAATTAAAACGATTGGTATACCAGCGGGTCGGTTCATGCATGTTCATATTGATATAGTAGAAATGCCTGAGATTTCCGGCCAAAAGTATTTACTCACGATGGTCGATCGGTTCAGTCATCAGTTTGAGGTAGCAATCCTGAAGGATATGACAGCTCAAGAGGTCTTACTTATGTTCTTGCATAATTGGGTGTCGCGATATGGTGTACCGGTAAGGGTAACTACTGATCGTGGTAGTCAGTTTATATCTGAACTGTTTATCAGATCATTGAATACAATGGGGATAGAAGTAAGACACACATGTGCTTATAATCCCAGAACCAATGGGATGGTTGAGAGACTGCACAGGGAGCTGAAGGCTGCATTACGCTGCACCGGTGGATCCAGTTGGATACATGATTTGCCCATAGTTTTGTTGGCAATGCAAAACAGATACAGAGTTTAGTTAGGAACATCCATAGCAGAACTTGTTTATGGAGAGCCACTGAGGTTACCTGGAGATATTCTAATAGAAGATCCAAGTTGTCTCAATTGGGCCTCTAGTTCAGTAGATTGGTTTGTTGGAGCATTGAGAGATAAAATGAGTCGTTTAGCTCGAACCAAAACTAGAAGTCCAAAGTCCAAATGCTATGTATCTTCAGATTTAAAGCTGGCATCGCATGTATACATAACTAACGAAAACATACAGAATTGTCTGACTCCATTCTATAAGGGGCCATATAAAGTCAATCATATGACTGAGAAAAATGCATTTATAGAAGTAAATGGCACTGTAGAATGTGTAACACTGGATAGCAGTATTCCACAGTTTATTTGGACGGAGGAGGGGCCTGAGGAACAGTATTAACCGAAGTGCCCAGCAGATGAGGCGAAATGTGACTCAGAAATTGGTGAGAAAAATGAAGAGTCGAATAAATATGGTAAAGAAGTAAAGATTAAAACCAAGACAACTGAGAATCAGGAACAATGCGATATGAATATGAAATCTGTTGAAGTACCAGCACAACAAGTTGAAACACGGTCTGGAAGAGTCATGAAGAAACCGAAGAATGAAGACTACATCATGTATGGTTAATCATCTTAAACACGAGGGAGTATGTAGATGTTAAATTAATTATCGGACAGAAATTAACCTCTCATATAAAAATAAATCCATTTTTAATTTTCGACATTTGACGTTATCGCTGGTTTCGTAAAACAATATTTTAATTTTTGAAAAATATTTTAACTTTTGAAAAATATTGTTGGAAGTTCTTTTGTTCATATTGTCGAAGTTTTGGACTTGTCTTGTGGAAGGAAATGAGAGAGTTTTGATCTGAGTTTCTGAATTGCATAAGCGGGACACTGCGTGGTTCCATCTCCGATACTTTGTGAATAAAAATTTGTAATCTTCTCGTCATTTTGTTGTTTTTAATTATCAGCGAAAAGGACCACAAATTTGCTTTGGGTATTTTAAGTTAATACTTGTTTTAAGGTCTCAATCATTCCAGTTCAGTAATTTGTGAATATCAGCGTATCCGGATAAGCTTACTCAATTAATATAATATATAAATTACAAGTAATTTAATAATATCATGTCTGGCTTATTAAATACTGAGGATACAGAGCAGTTGGTCAGCGGACTTAAGGATTGTAGCTTAAGAGATAGTTCAGAGGAACTTAAGCGTTCCAAGATAGATGATCATTCCGCATATATGGATTTTCCGGGCCTGGCATTCCAGAGACCCTCTTATGGTAGTGACCTAAGGGCCTCTACAGTTATATTATTTGACCTTAAAGAGCACCGTATTTGTCAAAATAGAAATTGTAGGGTTGTAACGAGGAGCCGCGTGATACAATCTTATATGGTGATATAATGCATAACATTTTCATTTGATAATACGTTATTTGGAAGTAGAAATTTCAAAAGGATATGTTGCTGATCACAACTGGCGTTTCTGTTATTCAACCACGAGAAAGTATTATGATATTCAAAATTAAAAAGATCAGTAGGATTGTTGGTTTTTGTTTAGTTCAGTATATAAAAATTTAAAAGACGTTTTAGAAGGAGGCGTTTATCTAAGCCCATTTAGCAACTGTTTGTAAATTCTGTAAATTTTCTAAAAAGAATAAATACCCCGCGACATTTCTCAACAAAGCAGGAGAGATCGCCAAATATCCAGATCTGGTTCTAACTTCATGAATCTTTATTATTGGTTTCAAATAAATCTCTTTGTACAGCTTCTAGCTTATTTACAATCCCGTTTTTAATGGATTCCAAGAAGCGGCAGCATATTCCAGGATCGGTCTAATCAAAATAATATACATTTGTAATTTTATATCGTTTGATAAGATATTTCTTTTTATTAGTACCCATCTGTTCTTAGAACTGCTTACTAACCATTCCATATGTCTTTCAGCAGAGGCTGTGCATTGAATAGGTTTATATAAATACTCAATTTCTTGCTGAAATTTGATCTCAGAAACATCATTTATCACAGTATCATGAAAATAAAAATAATTCAGTTCCATTCTATTTTCTATTTTTAATTCCTTCTTCTTTTTACTGTTTTTTCTCAGCCCTAGTGTTATCAAATTCCTACTTAGGTATTACAAAACTAGTGTCATATTATTTTTTTTAACTGCATATTTTTTCGGATAATTTGGAAAGATTATGTTGAAATTATTCACAAATTTGCAAGCTTGACAATTAATGATCAAATGTGCAAAATACGATTTTAAATAAAATTGGCCCCAAACTTTATCTTTGTGGAATTCCCCTTTTTCCATATTGCGGATTTGATCTCAATCATTGAATTGAATACTTTTTCTTCTATTACATAGATAGTATCTGAGTAATCTCAAAGTATTCTGATCAAGTTTGAGTAAAAGTTAGTTTCAAAAGATAAAGTTCGTCGAATAAATTAATTATAAAACAATCGGTTATATTACAAAATATACGGGATTTTGATAATTTGTATTATAGCTTGTCATGATGAGTTAAACGTACCGGTGCAACAACTGATGTATACAAAATGAGAATAAAAATCACAGAATAAAAATTTGAACGATAAAAGAGCAAATATTACTGAAATTGATTTGCAGCTAATAAATTCATTGAGTCTCATTTAGTCTAAGTAGAAATTTATACTCATAACGCGAATCTCACACTTGGTCAACATTTATTCTACCATTAAATATTAATGCAGTCTGAATTGCGACTGGCAATAATTCCACTGTTGTTTTCTTCCCGAATTGTCTCATTTATTTCTATTTACATCTCTGCAAGTCTGCTATGACTGCATAACGATTTAAAGCTACGACAATCTCAGTTGGTTATGTACTCTGCTTACATTAAATTGCACGCAAAATCAGATCCAGAAACATGTCTTTATTTACTTGCGTGTGGATCACCACCATTCTTCAGACAGCAGACTTATCAATTGATTTCAAACACACATAATGTTTTTTAAGAATCAATTAGGAAGGACGGTGGAGAAAGCATATCTCCACACTCTACAAATTACTTTCAACATACTTTTTCGTGTATCATACACATTTAAACATGTAATGGAATTTACAAAAAACTGCAAAAACAAATTAAGGTATAGTGATAATTAATGAAAATTTATTCTTCAAAATTTGAAGAAAACCAACAACAGTGCCTAAAGGATGTAAAGTTGCGTTCGCATTACGTTAAGAAATGCATCTTTTCGGCCTCATTTACCAATCTCCGTCATCATCACCGTAGTATCCGCTCACAGCTGCTACGGCTACTTTTTCAGTCGCGTCGTGCACGGCTTGCGGCAATACAGTCACCGCCGCCATCATCAGGCCCACAGACAGCAGAACAGTGAAAGCGAACAGAAGATACTTCATGTCAGGATGTTTTCAAATTAATTGATGTCTGCCAATATGTGCGAGCCTATTTATGCAAAATAACGGAGACATTCATCTCATTAGAATTCGTGTGAGCAACATACTCAATGCAAGCACATGACAAACACGCAAACGCGGTCGACATTCAAGGAGGTCAATGTCGGTCGACCATTCAAGTAACGTTAAATTGGACACATATTTTCTTTTAGCGAAACTTAGCCTTTTCAAAACGAACTAGTTCAACATAATTTTTGCACGATGGCTTTTAATGCTAAATTACCACACACATTTAACTAATGGAATTAAATTGATGCATGAAAATGAGCATAAAATTTTGAATGACGATTAACATATTTGCTCATTAGTACTGAACTCATCTTTCAGTAATTCATCTCTTTTTGCAAATTGTTGCATAAACTCCACCATACAGAAGCTTATTAAGATAATGTTTCTTTGAAATTTGAGAAGTCTAGCATGAGTATTAAATGTCAGTTGCGTATTTTACAGAATGGCACGGACCCTTTTATACTTTAAGGAGAAAAATGCAAATACGTCCATTGTTGTTCAAATTGTCTTTTCTAAATTATAAATCAAAATATTTTGTTTTGATGGAAAAGTATGTGAATTGAATGAAATAAATATTTGGCCGACCACATTTTGTGCAATCATCTGAGTCTATTTTCGGCTAACATCATCTCTGTGCATACTTGTCATTTTTACTTAGGATATCTGGTTCTGTTTTTCAAATACTTTCACAAGTCGACAGTTAACCACCCCAAATAGAGGAAAGTAGCATCGAAAGAAATTGCGTTCAATCCAATTTGTTTGTAATGATGAATGGATGATCTCTTACGTTTGGAAATCTTAACTGAAATATTGATTTTGGATTAAGAAACTTGCTTGATGCACAAAAAGGCTTGAACAATACATTACATATTTTCAAGAATTTTATGGACAGAAAAATCGGAAAATTGCAACACTTCGCAAAGAAGGTACATCCAGCATACCTATGTCATCGTTATTTGGATCACTTCAAATACTGCCAAGAATAAATGCTATGAAATAATTTCAAACTGGGAACACTTTTGTTTATATCGTTTAAGAATATTTCTTTTATACTTTAATTGAATATTGCTTAATTAAATGTCACGATGACTGCATTATAGTTTGAAATCTTTTTTGCTATTTTGAATAGAATCGAATAGATTATCTTCATTAGGATTCAAACCACACATGTTCTATCAAATTGATAATAATATTAGGAAACGTAAAATATATAAAAGATATCACATCACATAAATATGTCCAATTAGTCTCATATAGATAAGTAAATCTCCCTAGTTATTGTGGCAATGGCCACCTTTAAGACAAATAATCAACAAAGGGTTTTATCTAGGGCAGACATTATTTCAACAGAAATTCCTCGCAGAAGCGCCCGTATAAGAAAGAAGCAGTCAACCCAATGAGAAAAGCAGACTTCGAGCTGAAGTGAACATAAATTAATTAATGTGTAAATTTGTTTTATTAAATCGATGCTCGTTATGCGAGCGAAATTCTATATATAATTGAGTAAAAATAAAGCATTTGTGGTACATTTAATATGTCTTCTGGTGGGTTGGAAACGTTGATTCAGGCATTGACCTCTCAAATGAATAATTTAACTGCAGAATTAGGCATAGTTAAGGCTCGTCTAGACGATACGCTAACAATAAACACGGAAGACATACAAGTACGTGGACCATCCAACATAGGTGGACAAAACAATGGCGACCGCGCCGAAGAGGAATCAGGAGGAAATATGCCGGCGTTTTCAGCCGAATCGACGAGTTATTTCAGACCGTCATCAGAGTTTAAGCCGATGTTGGCACCACTAGATGTGGAAAGGCCACAATTGTGGTTGAAAAATTTGAAGCATCAGTTCGAGCCCAAGAATTTACATTGGAAGCACCTATTGTGCGTGTAGCTATCCAGGAATTAGTGGACCGGACAGTAGCAGTCCAAATGGAATTGCCGGTTGACCTCACGTACGAAGAATACAAAAGACGCGTGTTGGATCATTTCCGGGCTAGGCCTCAGGAAGTGTTCTTAGAATTATACAGCCTGAAACCATTAATGGGTGAGATGCCCATGGATACCATAGCACGTATCAAGCGGTGGTTCTCGAAGCTTACCGAGTCTTTACCCGGCTTGCAACCACATGAGGCTATCATGTTCATGCTGCTGGATCCTGGTGGCAAGAGATAAGTATATCTCACTAGTTGTACTATACGATATATCAATATCAGAAAGTTCGTCTGAAATCATCATTAAATTAGGAACAATTAAGTTATAATTCGAGTGTAATATTATGCAAAAGTTGAGAACCATGACTAGCAATTGATTGTATGTAATGTTAACTAACATGAAGTTATAGTGCATAACATTTCAATTATAATAATACAAAACTTGGAAATAAAAATCTCAAGAAAATCTGTTTCTGATAACAATTATTCTTGTCTTTTATTCAACCATGAGAAAGTATTATCATAATCAAAAAAAGAAAAAATATCAGCAGGATTGCAGACTTTTCAAATTCAGTAGATAAAATTTTAAAGGACATCTTAGATGGAGGCATTTCTCTAAGCCCCTTCGCCAATTGGTTATAAATTTTGTAGATTTTCTAGAAAGAGAATAACTTGCTCGCTACATTTCCCACCAAAGGAGGAGATATTGCCAAATGTCCAGATCTAGTTCCAACTTCATGACTCTTTCTTATCGGAGTCCTATAGGCACCAGTCCACTGGTTCAAATGGAGAACTTTTATACAATAGCACATCCTCCGAAACCACAAAGATTGCAATGAAATAAACTGTAATCTAGAGACGTATATAGTGCAAGAAATAGGACTATTATGTTTCACAACTTTTCTTGTACAGCTTCTATCTTATTGGACAAACCCTTTTTTAATGGATTCCTAGTAGCGACAGCATATTCTAGTACCGGTCTAATCCATATTATATACATTTGAAGTTTTATATCATTTGATAAGATATTTCGATTTATTAGTGCCCATCCTTTCTTGGCACTGCCTACTATACTTTCAATATGTCTCTCAGCAGAAGCCGTACAATGAATAGTTATGCCTAAATCCTTAATTTCTTGCATAAGTTTAATCTCAAACACATCATTAATCACAGCATCATGAAAATAAACATAATGAAAGTTTGTTCTGTTACCTATTTTTAAAGCTCTCATCTTTTTATTGTTTATTCTCAGCCCTAGTGTAATCAAATATTTACTCAAATCATACAAATCTAATGTCACATTATTTTTGGAGAATTCGACATACTTTGTATCAATTGGGAAGATTATTTTTGAATCATCGGCGAATTTGCAAACTCGACCGATAAGGATCTTAGTTTCCAAATGTGCAAATACAATTTTAAATAAAATTGGCCCCAAGCTTGATCCCTGTGGAACTCCACTCGTTACTCGTTTCGATTTTGATATCAAATCGTTTACTTGAATACTCATTCGTCGATTATATAAATAGTATTTAAGTAATCTAAAAATATTCGGATCAATATTCAATAAATTAATCGCATTCAAAATAGCATCAAAAGATATAGAGTCAAAAGCTTTTGAGATATCTATAAACACAATTAATGCATCTAACTTATTCTCGTCTAATTTAATTACATGTTTCCACATGGAAAGCATATTAGTAGTTGTCGATCTACCTTTCGTAAAGCCATGCTGACATAAGTCAAAATGAGCCGGTAACATACGTTCTAAATGATCAAGTATCAATCGTTCTATTATCTTCAAGAACGAAGGGATAATAGAGATTAATCTATAATCACTGGCGCTCGTCGGCTTACTTACTTTTGGCAACGGCTTAGCTACTATCGTTAGTATATCGATTGGTAATTTCCCATTCTTCAAAATTCTATTTATAAAGTTGCAGAGCACATTCCTAAATGTTAAGGGTAATTGAAGCAGATTATCAATCGAAATATCAAGGTGATCTTTTTGTTTTTTTGATTTGATTTTTAACATCAATTTTATCAATTCATCACTGTCAATAACAAGTCCTGGTTCCTGATCTCCCAAAGGGTCAGGTAGTTCCATAAAATTTCTTTCATTCTGTGGATTGCATATCAAATTGCCAAATACTTCCTCCAATTCACAGAGAAATCCATACTCAGTTTTATCCACAGGTAGTATAAGCTTTAACTTTTCCTTTTATTTACTGTAATCTGTGAGGAGTTTGAATCCTAATCTAGGATTACTCTTCATTTTTGCCAAAATAATTCGTTCTGATCTTTGACGAATTATTAGCAGTGATGAATTAATTTCGTTATCAATGGAATCTAACCTCATTTGTTTAATACTATTAATAAGACTACACTTTATTATATTATCTCTTTTAATTCTTAGTTAACACATTTTCCTATTAATTCGTTTCGGTATAATGTCCGTAAACGTAGATGCCTGAAATAAAATAGATAATAACGATGAAACAGAAAAAACAAATTCGTCAGTATTCAAGAAATAAAAACTCTCATAATCAATCGGTATGCTTAATTCTTTAAAATAATTCCAGTTGATTCTGGAACAGTGCACGTGTGCATTTTTAAAACTTATTTTCTGTGTTATGCCACTCAAGATGTTCCATTGTAAAATAATTTGTTTGTGATCGAATTCTTTGAAATAATTGACAACATCATAACTGTGAGATTTCACCATTTCAATTTCTACGTATACATGATCTAAGCATTGCGAACATCTAGTTGATTCATTTATAATCTGCTTGAGATCATGGTTAGAAAAAGAATTCATTATTTCACCGTCCTGTAACTTATTAAAGACACCTACCACTACATTAAAGCCATGGCAGTCAAAGATAGATTGAAAAGAATTGGTAAATGTTTGATCATCAAATAAAGTAGCATACGGCGGTCTGTAAACCGCTGTTAAGATCAGATTATCAAATTGTATAGATAAGAAATCAATGATAGCATTATCATCACTAGTATGTAAAATTTTCGGCTTAAATACAGATTTACTATAAATGAGTACTCCTCCACCTCTTTTATCCAGCGATCTGTACTTTCTGAATAAAGAATAGTGAGGAATATCAAATTCATGGTTTTTAATATCCTTGTTAAGCCAGGTTTCAGATAATATTATAAAATCGAAATCATTACTTATTATAAAATTACACAGCAAAAAGTTCTTATTCTTATCACTTCGAAAGTTAGCATAAAATAACATAAATGTAGAAAGCGAATTATCTAAACAAGTATCGACTTTTACTGATTCAACCTTGTTGGCTTCTTTACTATTCGTTTCCCGGGCTTCGAGGCCATGCTTCCTCTCCCCCCGCTGTCCACAACATTTAGTAACGATACATCGTTTTTTGATGTGATAATTTTTTTTAGCGATGAAAACTTTACTATAAATTTAATTAAAGCTTGCATTCCAATTGTTGAGGCCCCTAACCTATTCGACTCTGTTAGCCCAATAGATGCCAGATCGCTGGAAGTCCTAAAATTCACACTAGAGTCTGATAGGCTTATATAATTATTTTCGTCACTTAAGTTCAAGTCCGCTATGTCCTGCACTAACCTACTTGTGTCCTCAAATTTAATATCGGTATCCATGAATATATGAGATAACAATTAAATCGATACATACTGTTAGGCAATCAGAAAGCGAAAGTTGGAAGGCTGTTCCTCACAGCACTTAATCTAGAAAGATATATACTTGAATCACTGATGAATCAATTATACCTGTTCCAAGGCGTCACCTTCAATATTATTCTATATCAGAACAAAGGCAATTGATGGAGAATTATATTTGATGATGATGGAATCGTTTACTAGAGAAAAATGTTAAAATTCAGCAGACCAAAATTTACAATACCAGTTACGTAGCGAGTTACTCGAAAACTGAAAATAGCGCATAATTTAAAATCAATTATTTAAACGAAGAATGTTCTGGAAAAAAAAGAAAAAATTCTTTTTAAATAAAATTCGTTAGAATCAGCTATGGTGGTTTAAATTTATCATCCAATGTTATTTTACATAACGCGGAGGATTTAACATCCTCCACATAGAATCATCATCGAAATTCACATACCTGATAATAGGAAAATAAAGGTATAATTTGAGTGTAACATTATGCAAAAATGAGCAACATGACTAGCAATTGATTATTTGTACTGTTAACTTGTAGGGGACTTTTGCGAGATTGATTTCTCCCTACATTGCACTGGTAGCGGCTGTGGAGATCCGTGTACATGATCAATCCCCGGCTTTTTCCCGATGGGTGATGTGAGAAGAGTAATACGAATGATCACAAACTTAATGTAAATAACACCGCATATAAATTCATATGTAGTCCAAAGTGACCGTGCTCTAGACGGCAATAAAAGTAAATTTTAACACAAATGAATGTCTCAAACTCCAGTCATAGTCAAAACAAATTGTCTTGCTCTAGACGGCAATAAAATAAACGCTGTTTACAAAGTTGAATGTCTTACACACAAGAAATTATTCTATCACAAATATCTGAATTGAAATGAATATATGTAACCGATTGAAAATACATGATGATATGAACATAGTCTCTGTTAAAATATGGCACTGAAGAAAGGTGGATAAAATTCGTGCAAAAATTTCAATGAAAATAATTCACAAATAATTAGTTCACTTTTTGCTATGGTTTTAACTTATGTAATTATACTAATCCATTGTTCTCTGAAATTCGGATAGGCATAGTTAAATGCGAACAGTAAATTCCTTGCATAAACTGCGAATAATCCAACTGAGCGAAATAAATCCGCTGTGACACTATAATCTACTGCATTTTCCATGCGTATTGCGCGCGGGTGTGTTTATTTAATAAACAACTCTATTAATTACAAATAAAATTACAGTTCAAGAAATCTCAATTAAAACTGCTTGAAACTAACAGAGATTGTTTCTAAAATCACAGTTAAGAGAAATATTGTGTAAGAACAGAGTTATATTATTTGACCTTAAAGAGCACCATATTTGTCAAAATAGAAATTGTAGGGTTGTAACGAGGAGCCGCGTGATACAATCTAATATTATGATATAATGCATAACATTTACATTTAATAATACGTTATTTGGAAATAGAAATTTCAAAAGGATATGTTGCTGATCACAATTAGCGTCTCTGTTATTCAACCACGAGAAAGTATTATTATAATCAAAATTAAAAAGATCAGTAGGATTGTTGGTTTTTGTTTAGTTCAGTATATAAAAATTTAAACGACGTTTTAGAAGGAGGCGTTTCTCTAAGCCCCTTTAGCAACTGTTTGTAAATTCTGTAAATTTTCTAAAATGAATAAATACCCCGCGACATTTTTCAACAAAGCAGGAGAGATCGCCAAATGTCCAGATCTGGTTCCAACTTAATGAATCTTTATTATTGGTTTCAATTAAATCTCTTTGTACAGCTTCTAGCTTATTTACAATCCCGTTTTTAATGGATTCCAAGATGCGGCAGCATAATCCAGGATCGGTCTAATCAAAATAATATACATTTGTAATTTTATATCTTTTGATAAGATATTTCTTTTTATAATTACCCATCTGTTCTTAGAACTGCTTACTAGCCATTCCATATGTCTTTCAGCAGAGGCTGTGCATTGAATAGGTTTATATAAATAGTCAATTTCTTGCTGAAATTTGATCTCAAAAACATCATTTATCACAGCATCATGAAAATAAAAATAATTCAGTTCCGTTCTATTTTCTATTTTTAATTCCTTCTTCTTTTTACTGTTTTTTCTCAACCCTAGTTTTATCAAATTCCTACTTAGGTATTGTAGAGGTTAAATTAATTATCGGACAGAAATTAACCTCTCATATAAAAATAAATCAATTTTTATTTTTGGACATTTGATGTTATCGCTGGTTTCGTAAAACAATATTGTAATTTTTGAAAAATATTGTAAAATTTTTTGAAAGTTCTTTTGTCCATATTGTCGAAGTTTTGGACTTGTCTTGTGGAAAAAAATGAGAGGGTTATGATCTGAGTTTCTGAATTGCATAAGCGGGACACTGCGTGGTTCCATCACCGATACTTTGTGAATAAAAATTTGTAATCTTCTCGTCATTTTGTTGTTTTTAATTATCAGCGAAAAGGACCACAAATTTGCTTTGGGTATTTTAAGTTAATACTTGTTTTAAGGTCTCAGTCATTTCAGTTCAGTAAATTGTGGACATCAGCGTATCCGGGTAAGCTTACTCAATTAATTTAATATATAAATTACAAGTAATTTAATAATATCATGTCTGGTTTATTAAATACTGAGGATACAGAGCAGTTGGCTAGCGGACTTAAGGATTGTAGCTTAAGAGATAGTTCAGAGGAACTTAAGTGTTCCAAGATAGATGATCATTCCGCATATATTTGGATTTTCCGGGCCAGGCATCCAAGAGACCCCTTTATGGCAGTGACCTAAGGGCCTCTACAGTATTACAAAACTAGTGTCACATTATTTTTTTTAAACTGCATATTTTTGCGGATAAATTGAAAAGATTATTTTGAAATTATTCACAAATTTGCAAGCTTGACAATTAATGATCTTAGTTTCCAAATGTGCAAATACGATTTTAAATAAAATTGGCCCCAAACTTTGTCCTTGTGGAATTCCCCTTTTTACATATTCCGGATATGATCTCAATCATTGACTTGAATACTCATTACATAGATAGAATCTGAGTAATCTAAAAGTATTCTGATCAAGTTTGAGTAAAAGTTAGTTTCAAGAGATAAAGTTCGTCGAATACATCAATTATAAAACGATCGGTTATATTACGAAATATACGTGATTTTGATAATTTGTATTATAGCTTGTCATGATGAGTTAAACGTACCGGTGCAACAACTGATGTTTACAAAATGTGAATAAAAATCACAGAATAAAAATTTGAACGATAAAAGAGCAAATATTACTGAAATTGATTTGCAGCTAATAAATTTATTGAGTCTCATTTAGTCTCAGGAGAAATTTGTACTCATAATCCGAATCTCACACTTGTTCAACATTTATTCTACCATAAGATATTGTTGCAGTCTGAATTGAGACTGGCAATAATTCCACTGTTGTTTTCTTCCCGAATTTTCTCACTTGTTTCTATTAACCTTTCTGCAACTCTGCTATGACTGCATAACGATTTAAAACTCTGACAATCTCAGTTGGTTATGTGCTCTGCCTACATTAAATTGCACGCAAAATCAGATCCAGAAACATGTCTTTATTTACTTTCGTGTGGATCACCACCATACTTGAGACAGCAGACTTATCAGTAGACTTCAAACACACGTAATGTTTTTTTAAGAATCAATTAGGAAGGTCGGTGGAGAAAGCGTATCTCCACACTCTACATATTACTTTCAACATACTTTTTCGTGTATCATACACATTTAAACATGTAATGGAATGTACAAAAAACTGCAAAAACAAATTAAGGTATAGTAATAATTAATGGAAATTTATTCTTCAAAATTTGGAGAAAACCAACAACAGTGCCTAAATGATGTAAAGTTACGTTCGCATTATGTTAAAAAATGCATCTTATTGGCCTCATTTACCAATCTCCGTCATCATCACCGTAGTATCCGCTCACAGCTGCTACGGCTACTTTTTCGGTTGCGTCGTGCACGGCTTGCGGCATTACAGTCACCGCCGCCATCATCAGGCCCACAGACAGCAGAACAGTGAAAGCGAACAGAAGATACTTCATGTCCGGATGTTTTCAAATTAATTGATGACTGCCAATATGTGCGGGCCTTTTTATGCAAAATAACGGAGACATTCATCTCATTAGAATTCGTGTGAGCAACATACTCAATGCAAGCACATGACAAACACGCAAACGCGGTCGACATTCAAGGAGGTCAATGTCGGTCGACAATTCAAGTAACGTTAAATTGGACACAGATTTTCTTTTAGCGAAACTTAGCCTTTTCAAAACGAACTAGTTCAACATAATTTTCGCAGGATGGCATTTAATGCTAAATTACCACACACATTTAACTAATGGAATTAAACTGATGCCTGAAAATGAGCATACAATTTTGAATGACGATTAACATATTCGCTCATTAGTACTGAACTCATCTTTCAGTAATTCATTTCTTTTTGCAAATTGTTGCATAAACTCCACCATACAGAAGCTTATTAAGATAATGTTTTTTTGGAATTTGAGAAGTCTAGCATGAGTATTAAATGTCAGTTGCGTATTTTACAGAATGGCACGGACCCGTTTAAACTTTAAGTAGAAAAATGCAAATACATTTAATGTTGTTCAAATTGTCTTTTCTAAATTATACATCAGAATATTTACAAAATAATCAACAAAAACTGGGAACTATTGAGTATTTTATTTGTTTTGATGGAAAAGTATGTGAATTGAATGAAATAAATATTTGAGCGATCATATTTTGTGTAATCATCTGAGTCTATTTTCGGCTAACATCATCTGTGTGCATACTTGTCATTTTTACTAAGGATATCTGGTAATGTTATTCAAATACTTTCACAAGTCGACAGTTAACCCCTCAAAATAACAATGGCGACCGCGCCGAAGAGGAATCAGGAGGAAATATGCCGGCGTTTTCAGCCGAATCGACGAGTTATTTCAGACCGTCATCAGAGTTTAAGCCGATGTTGGCACCACTAGATGTGGAAAGGCCACAATTGTGGTTGAAAAATTTGAAGCATCAGTTCGAGCCCAAGAATTTACATTGGAAGCACCTATTGTGCGTGTAGCTATCCAGGAATTAGTGGACCGGACAGTAGCAGTCCAATTGGAATTGCCGGTTGACCTCACGTATGAAGAATACAAAAGACGCGTGTTGGATCATTTCCGGGCTAGGCCTCAGGAAGTGTTCTTAGAATTATACAGCCTGAAGCCATTAATGGGTGAGATGCCCATGGATACCATGGCACGTATCAAGCGGTGGTTCTCAAGCTTACCGAGTCTTTACCCGGCTTGCAACCACATGAGGCCATCATGTTCATGCTGCTGGATCCTACCAGATACGGTGAAATATCCAGCGCCCAGGGAGGCCTTGAAGAGAGACTTTATGCTCTTCAAAGTTCGGCCATAATGACAAACAAAGTGGCAGCTGCATCTCCACGCATGGGTCCAGTTACGACATCTGTCAGGAGCGACATACCGTATTGGAATTCTTCGCGGCATAATAAGCAGTTCCGCGACAGAAGGCAACAGCCAGTGGCCTGGAAGCAAAGTCAGTATATAAGGACTCCAGCTCCGACGAATATGACGTATAAGCGTCAGCAAAACCCATGTACTGCTCCTCGAGAACGGCCAGTGCAGTGGGGTAACAGGGTGCACAATCTCACAAATAAAGTTTGGAGAGCGAAGGGCACAAATATTAATCCTTTGGTGGCTCCGACGGGTAGATCGAATGAAGACCAGCAGAACAAACAAAAAAGTGGTCCGAACCAGATGGCCTTTGAAGAAAAGTAAGTGTGGGAAACATTGTCAAATGTAAGAATTTTTATTAAAGTTAAATTTTTAGAACTCTTCAACGGACAGCCAGTAATAATGCAATTGGATACTGGAGCTGATGTGTCGGTACTACCATTGACTTGGCCATTGAACAATGTAAAACCTACGAAAGCAAGTTTATGTCAGGCATCGGGCGCATCGATGGTGGCTGTGGGCGAGTGGGACACGAAGTTGTTAATAAATGAAAATGTCTATCATATGTCTTTTGTTGTTTCGAATACGCAAACGCCCTTATTGGGACTTGATTTCATTAGAAAATGGGTTAAGACGATAGACTGTCAAAATAAACGTGTATGCCTATAGCGGCCTGAGGGAATAAGTTCAATAAAGTCTATATGTATCCCTAAGATGCAGGAGGAGACCAGTTGTCTGCCTGGGTGGTGGAAGAATCTTCAAACCCAATATTACATTATATTCCAACTGCCTGATTGTAGCGAGCGTCCAGGGCCGACGGTTGACCAGTTTAAGCTATGGCTAGAACTAAATGACGGTTACGAACCACCAAAAGTATATGGTGCTCCTCCAAAGAAATTAGCAGCAGGGACTCGAGCAACCCAAGAAATGATAGAAGCCGGCGTTCTTGAACCGTCAACATCTGTTTTTCGTGCTCCGATGGTTTATGTTACGAAAAAGGATGGTTCGCTCCGACCAGCGGCTGAATTTAGGCAATTGAACTCAGTAACTAAACCGGACCCGTATCCCATGCCGGCTCTGCGTGATCTGTTCTTACAGCAAGCGGGAGGCAAATGGTTTGCCGTGCTTGATCTTAAACAGGGATTTTGGCAAATAGGCGTGCGGCCCGAAGACCGATGGAAATTAGCGGTACAAGTACCCCAAGGTCATTTCCAATTCACCCGGGTACCATTTGGCCTTAAAAACGCACCGAAAGTGTTCCAAAGAATGATGGACTCGTTCGTGTCTGACTTAACTTGTACAACAGCTTACGTAGACGATGTTATTATATGGGCCACTACTGAACACGAATTACGTGTGAGGCTGCAGAAGATGTTGGCCAAAGCTGTAGAATGGCGATTACATTTTAATCCAGAAAAGGTACAGATAGGTCAAGAAGTGCGGTTCTTGGGGCACTTAGTCTCAGCGGACGGATGCATGCCGTTAGATTCGAATGTACAACCTATCAGGGATTATCCGGTGCCTACTACTAGAAAACAATTGCGCCGGTTTATTGGTATGAAGAATTTTTATAGACCATACCTAGCAGGGATGGCGGTTACGCAACAGCCCTTATCTCAGTTAACTAGTGCCAAGATACCATTTCGTTGGACGGAGAAGGCTAAATAAGCGTTTGTGCTATGTAAGCAGAAATTAATAGATACAACTATTTTGATTTTCCCGGTAGGTAATATGTCAATTGTTACAGACGCGTCAGATATTGGTATAGGAGCGGTGTTACAAGCTGACGGACGTCCTGCGCAATATATAAGTCGCACACTCACTAAGGCGGAACAGAACTATACCGTCACAGAAAAGCGACAATTACGTTTAGATATTTTGTCATCGGCGGACGCGTGGACGTCTTTACTGACCACAAAGCGCTAGTGCATTGGAGATCACTATGTATTGAGAAGAAACGTGTATATCGAGCCATTGAAGAACTAGAAGAGTACGATATATCAATTCATCATAGAGCAGGAATCGAGAATGCTGCGGCCGATGCGCTCAGCAGAATTTCCGCTGTGCGGGTTTCGCCGCTTATAAAAGTCTCTGAAGAACAGGGAAGAGATGCTTCATGTCAGGAAATAGTCAATCAATTCAAAAACGGCACAATGGTGTCTGCATCATATAAAACGTTGAGCCTACAGAAAGGCCTGTTGGTGCGGAAAGAAGGATAAACAGTGGAATGGTTTGTGCCAGAATCTATAAGAACAGAATTAATGGCCTTTTGGCATGAAACGTTAGGACATCCCGGCGCTGGGCGGCTCATGGAGACATTGCAGTCACGATTGTATTGGCCTGGCATGTCCAAAGAAATTCGTAGCTATTGTCAACAGTGCACTACATGCCAACGTTGTAAACCACAAAAACGAGAAAAGTCACTCCGATTGCTTTCAATGCCACTACACGGAACGAGTTTCTGCATACTGACCTGGTAGGTCCACTGCCAGTAGCTCGCGGCGGCGATGTCCTATGTGTTTTCCATGGTCGATAATTTTACCCGATGGGTCGAGTTTGTACCACTGAAGAAGATCACAACAGAAAAGATTATAACGTGCTTAGAAGAGCGATGGCTCAGTCGATTCGGTGCACCACAAGTTATTGTTACCGATCAAGGCGCACAGTTTGAGTCGAAAGAATTTAATCAGTGGTGCAAAGACCTTGAAATAAAGCATTCCACACTTGTTGAATAATTGATTACAAAAATAATAATAGAATCATCATCGAAATTCACATACCTGATAATAGGAAAATTAAGGTATAATTCAGGTGTAACATTATGGAAAAATGAACACTATATCTAGCAATTGCCTATTTGTACTGTTAACTAATATGATGATATTGTAACACGCGGCTCCGCGTTAAAACCCAACGATGTTCAATTTTGACAAATATAGTGCTCTTTAAGGTCAAATAATCTAATTCTGTTTTACACAATATTTCTCTTCGATTATCGAAACAATCTAAGTTAGTTTCAAGCAGTTTTAATTGAGATTTCTTGATCGACGAATTTGATTGTAATAAATAGGGTTTTGCTTTATATATATATATATCTGTAACGACACAAATCATTTGCCGACATTACAGTTAAATACTGTTTGTTGCTTTGAATTGAATGATGTCATGCTTTCCGCGAAATGTGATAACTGATATCGATGAAGGACAGAGTGTATGGTTTAACTGGAGTAACAGGTGTTCGGAAATTTCTGTAATTCTCAATTTGGGTGAACTTTAGCATAAATTTATATCCATCAGGTTGGTATCATGTACCGACTCGGAAACCATAGTGTTAGTATCCGGTACTCATCGATTTCAAAAAGGTATCAGTTACTAACACAATAGCCATAGTGTTAGTATCCTTTACAGACTCGGTATATATATTATATAGTGTGAGTTAGCATTGAAGTCGCATTTTCGTTGACTTTAGATGATGTTAGCTTCACTATTACAGGTTTACACATTCGTCTAGGAGATTGTACCGTCCTATTATTCCACATTCTTCTACCAAATAATAAGTGGTTAAAGGGCGTAATACCGGCTCCTACTGATGAGTCGCCAGTAAGCACGAAACGAATGTGCATTAGATTATACTTTCCGTTCATGCTGCCTTTGGTTTATCCTTCTGGTCATAATGAACTAATTTGTTACTAGGTTCGCAAAACATAATACATACTTGCATTTGCCGACATATTGCTTAAATTGAGTTCAATTCCTTTTAATCTGCACCGATGAGAAAAACGTAAAACTTGCCGTTAACCAATAATGTGCAAATAGCCATATATGGCTACTTGCATGGTCATTTAAGCACGGTGAATTTACCATGCAATTCAGTTGTCGCGATTGCCTTTTGCTGTGCGTGTCTCCGAAGTGCTGTCTCCTACCTTTCACATACGCTGATTTTTGGACTTCTTTACAAACATTGGCAACATCAGTAACGCCAATCTTGTTGCTGTACAACTAGAGAGACGAGCCAATTACTGCAGAACTTCAACGAAGTTACTCAGCGAGATTCCAATGCCACAACAGAAGGAACAACAAGCCAAGTCAACCCGAGCTGGTCAAAAGTGTCTAGGAGTACTTCTAGACGAGATGAAACTTATGGACCTTCTCGGCAGTTGCCAGATCAAGCAAGACGGGCCCCGTTAAGGGCCCCTAACAGTACTAATTCTTTATTTTATGGCACTCTAACCACCATTGTAATGTCTTACGGCATTTACTTGAAGCTGGGGCATTTACAAAATTGGCAATCGCGCTAGGATACTGAGTACTATACTGTTTTTTGGTATAAATAAAATTGGTATAAATAAATTGGGTATATATGTTCTCTCTAAGAATTTTTTTGGGGTATATGTTCTATTTAATTTTCCTACGTATAAAGCTGCACGTACGTGCTCGACAAATTCAACTGCGGAAGCTTTCAATTTTGGAAGCTGTTAGTATCTACGTACAAGACTGTGAACAAACATTGACGTGTTTTGTGAAGTAATTAATTTCATCTGTGTTCTGTGCTCATCTCTCGGCAGGTTCAACTGCGGAAGATACGCTTTCAACTGTGGAAGCTTTTAGTGGGTAAGCGTTTCGTTTAAAGTATATTTATACATTTTCATCTTGCTTATAAATTTATGCTTTTAAGATTACGTAAGAGTGTAAGAATGTCAGGTCCAATTTTAAATATTGATGTTCCTGTTTGGGATGGAGATAGTGAACTATTCTTTATGCGCATCGACTCCGCTTTCTCCCCATTTCCAGATTATGACAGTCATTAAATACTGTCTGAATTGCTGGGACAGATTTATCGTAAGTTTGAGGCCATTAGGTAGCTACCTAATCCAATTTTGGGCCTACAGAATGAAGTAGAATCCTTGCTAGGGCCCACAGAAACTGAGCAAAAAAAAACGCACTGTTAGACATGCCAAACCTTGCCCCATCGAGATTTTAAGGGAATTACGGAAACATTGGTATAACACCAATATTTTTGACCATGAAACTAAGGTTGTTTTTATTAACAATCTTCCACAATTATTAAATTATTCGCCAGACAGCTTCCCAACACTCTCTCTATAGATGACTTATCTGAGAGATGTGAGTAAGAATGTAGGGTTTTGGAACCTGAGGTAAATCCGTCATATTTTTCCCCACCCCCGCAAGATGATAGGCTTACGTCTTTAGAGAGGACAGCAGCGAACGTGGCTAAAGTTATAGAAGGATTGGCCATAACGAAATCCGAGCAAAATCAAGTGAATGCCCGACCCAAATTCATTCCTAAAACAAATTATAACGGTAGGTGGCGATCCAGATCCCCGCAATCCTTTAACAGATATGCCCCAAAGAAATGGTGCTATAATCACCAGAAGTTTTTTATTCATGCCAAGCCTGTCTTTGTCATTCTGAAGAATTTTTGAATGAGTGTCAATTTCCACAGTTGACGGAAACAACAACAGAACACAGACGCAGTGGTGCATCAGGATCGGGAAACGTCTGGCGCAGAAGATGGAAACAATACCAATCGACGACTCTATCGTTATAAACAGTTTCGACAATTATCAATGGTTGTAGTCTCAGTTCTCAAGGGTGATTCAATGGCCGAGATGTCGCTAGGCGTTCTCCTCGCAACGGCTACAGGCGAGCCCTTACCTACATATGGCTACTTGTATCGCACACTCAAAATATATTTACAGCCTGAATTTTCTCACAACTTCATTATTGCCAAGGTCTCACACAATATAATAGGCCTTAATTCCCTTTTGAAATTTAGGTTCATTGTTTATCTTGCCAATAAAAAGATCATGGACCCCTCCACCGGACTTGAGCAAAGTTTTTGAACACTTGCCTCCTAGCGTTTGGAATTACAGGTCATTAAGCCAATCCCAGTGCATCATTCAGCAGAAATATCAGCAGCTCTTCAAAATTACAGGTCGCTTTTCGATCTTAACAAGTCAGAGCTACGAGTCTCCAACACGATGCACCATATCGCAACATAAGGACAACCTATTGCATTCAAGAAGCGACCACTGGCTCCTGCTAAACTGAAAGCTGCCCAAGAGGAATTCTGAAGGCTTTTGGAAGAGGGAATCATCAGACCAACCGCAGCAATTTCTTCTCAGTGATTGACCTCAGACAAGCCTACCAGCACATCCCGGTAGCACCAGTGGATATTGAAAAGACTGCAGTCATCACTCCATTTGGCCTTTTCGAATATCTTTACATGCCTTTTGGACTTAAGTTTGCTACACAGACTTTTCAAAGATTCATGGACAACATACTTCACGACGACTCTGCTTATTGTATGTCACATCACGATGGCATAATGGTATTTAGTTCAGACTAAGAATCTTATGCCAAGCATCTACGAAATGTCCTCCTACGCTTAACCAACCGCAGATTCAAGATCAACTGTGACATGACGTAGATTGCAATTACATCCGTGGACTTTTAGGGCATCGTATCACGCCAAAAGGTATTCAACCTTTGCGTCAAAGGTGAATTCAATCAAGATTATCAAGTCACCAAAGACTGTTAGCTAGTTGCAGAAAATTCTGGGAGTACTAAACTACTATCGCAAGTTCCTTCCAGCCCTTTCAAGACAACTTTTATCCTTTATGCAGACACCTGCGGAATCGAAAAGGACTTAGCAAGAATTCCATCATTACATTGTCATCCAAAGACGAGAAATTACTTCGACTCGCCATCGAATCGTTAGCAAATGCCACAATGCTAGCGCATCCAGATTTTAAACGAACATTTCTACTCACGATAGTTGCTTCTTAATTCGCTATTGGAGCCACTTTGGAACAAGAGATCGACGGAGTTCGGAAGCCTATCAGTTTCTACTCGCGTACTCTCCAACCAGTAGAAACGAGATACGAAACTTTTGGTCGAGAACTCCTCGCCATCCACGACGCAATGCGACCTTTTATCAGCATCATTGGCAGTAGCAGATTTGTTCGTTTCACAGATTATGCACCATTAGTTAGTGCACTTCGAAACGCAACTTCAACTATCGCCAAGTACCCTGCCAGAGTGGAAGGACAACTTTTACGTCTAAGCGAATGGCAATTTGACATCTTTCACGTCAAGGGCGAACAAAACTTTATTTAAGATGCCCTTTCCAGGCCAGAGGTATTGCTACAACCACCTGCGCCATCGCCATTCACTGTCAACTCCGTGACACTCAGTGAACCTGCACTAACGCCATCCATCCTCCGAAAGGAACAACGCGGTGACATTCACATACAAAATTCAATAGCCTGTCCTCCAACCAAGTTCATAAGCCGTCTCTGGGAAGGATTACCAATTGTTTACTTCACGAGTACGCAGTCCAACAAGCCAGTTCTGCCGACCAGCCTTCAGAGAAAAGTATTCGACTCAATTCACTTCTCATAGATCATTTCTGAGGTCACAGACTTAGGCAGAACGCTAAACGATGGGTCTCCGAGTATACCATTTGCCAAAAAACAAGATCACATGGCACACTCGTTCTAAGGTTTAACCTATCCGAACTACTATCTCGCCTAGCCGTCGTCCACATCGACTTAGTTCGTCTGACAAAGGTTCAAGGTTTCAGTTACCTTCTAACTATGAATGATATATTTACACGGTGGCCTGCGGCAGTAACTAACGGTTTTACCTCTGCATGGTTATCTCATTATGGTGTTCCCAATGAGTTCATCACTGGCAGAGGCGCTTGCTTCTCATCGGATCGTTTTAAAACTACCTTGCGGTACATCGGATGCACCTAACGCCAGACGACTGCCTACCATCCCCAAGTTAACGGTATGCTCGAGAGAATGCATAGGGAACTCAAAGCTTTTTTAGCATCCTCGCCCATTAATGGTTGATGCACTACCTTTAGTTCTGCATGCCATGCGTTCCCGTACTCGTGAATCCATTAAAACGTCTGCGTCACAACTCTTGTATGGCATGGATCTACGTCTGCCTAGTCAGCTCCTTCGTCTACTACCCGCACAGGATGACCCACAAGACGAAGCTACCCGCCTTCGACTTCATTTTGGTAACATGTCTGAACAGCAGCCGAGACATACGCCTCGTTCAGTCTTCGTTCACCCACAGCTCCACAGCTGCAAGAGAGAACTCGTTTGCAACGACACTGCTGTTGCACCACTACAAACAAATTATCGCGGTCCTTATCCGATTTGCTCAGACAAACCAAATACTTCATTACTATGCAAGGCGCGACACCGACATCAGTAAGTATAGACAGGTTGAAACCATTTATCGAATCGCCTGATTCTAAGATCAGTCAACCTCCTACACATGTCTCAGGCTCCGTCTGCCCACAATCTCAATAACCTGCTTTGCATAACGCGTAATTAATATTTTTTTTAACTTTAACTTTTCGTTATTCTACGTATCAAAATTTTCAACTTTACGTTATTTTTCGCATTTATCTCACGTGGCATAACCAGCTATTCTTAGCTAACGAATGTGTAGCATTTTCGAACAGTTCTTTGGTTTTATGCCATCTCTGAGGCAATGTTCTTATACATAATTTTTATGCAGTTACCTTTAATTTTAATGTATACATTTTTACATTATAATGTATGTCTCATCTGACATCACACTGCCTGTTTGGTATGACCAGCTACTTGGAGCTAACGCTTTCGTGTAGCAACGCTAAGTAGTTATGAGCTTCATATGATGTTACAGGCTACTTTCAATGCATATCTAAACTTCATCAATTGCACAAAGACCACTCTACAAATATCTTGACCACAACGTCGAGCACACACTAGCTCCTTTGGTCGTATATAAACACATTGACTACGATCCAGCTTGCCTAGGTTTTAATTTAAAGATGGCTACTTCAGTGGCGATTTACCTCAAAATCCTCACGCTGCGTCTCCAAAATCTTACACTGCTCTATTTTACCTCACGCGGTATGACCGGCCACTAGAGCTAACAATTTGTGTAGCAATTCCTAGTGGTTAATTGGCATCCTATCATTTTTGAGGCAACCAACAAGCACACTTCAGGTCAGCATTTATGGTACATTATTTTTTATGCTTAACTGGGTTCGAACTCTGACATGCATTTCTTATCTAGCCTCGCAGAAAGGAATATTTTTTTCTTTTTTTCAGAGAGGAAAGTGATGTAAAGACACAAAGCAATTGCCGACATATTGCGTAAATTAAATTCAATTCGATTTACGCTGCAGCAATGAAAAAAAGCAAAACTTCCCGTTAACCAAAAATGTGCAAGTAGCCATACATGGCTACTGTGCGTGTCTCCAAAGTGCTGTCTCCTACCTTTCACATACGCTGATATTCGAATTTCTTTACCAACATTGGCAACATCAGTAACGCCAATCTTGTTGCTGTACAATTAGAGAGACTAGCCAATTACTGCAGAACTTGAACGACGTTACTCAGCGAGATTCCAATGCCACAACAGAAGGAACAATAACCCAAGTCAACCCAAGCTGGTCACAAGAGTCTAGGAGAACTTCTGGGGCGTTTACACACATTCGCGCAATTCGCCGGAAACTTGCAGTGGATTATAGTGCATATGTGAATTTATTGTCTTTCTTTGCACTATTTTCAATTAAAACTGCTTGAAACTAACAGAGATTGTTTCTAAAATCACAGTTAAGATAAAAATTGCGTAAAAACAGAGTTAGATTATTTGACCTTAAAGAGCACTGTATTTGTAAAAATTGAATATCGTTGGGTTGTAACGCGGAGCCACGTGATACAATATTATCATAATAGTTAACAGTACAAATAATCAATTACTAGTCAAGGTGCTCATTTTTCGATAATGTTACACTCGAATTATACTTTAATTTTCCTATTATCAGGTATGTGAATTTTGATGATGATTCTATAATTAAATTTTGAAATCTATTACTGAACGAAAGCGATTAATTAAATAGACCGTTTTTTCCTCTATCATAATAACTGTACCAAATTGATATATCGTATGCAGTGATATTACTACTAAATTTTCTGATGTTGATATGATGTATATCATAATTAGGGAGATTTACTTATCTATATTAGACTAACTGGACACATTTATATGATGTGATATAATTTATATATTTTACGTTTCTTAATATTATTATCTATTTAATAGAACATGTGTGGTTGAATCCAAATGAAGATATTCCATTCGATTCTATTCTAAATAGCCAAAAACGATCTAAAACCATAATGCAAGCAAAAATACCCCGATAATATAATGCATAACATTTAAATTGAATAATACGGAATTTGGAAATAAAAAATTCAAGAGGGTATGTTGCTGATCACTAATATCCTTTTCTTTTATTCAACCATGAGAAAGTATAAATATAATGAAAATAAGAAGATCAGTAGTATTGTTGGTTTTTTTAGTTCAGTATATAAAAATTTAAAAGACGTCTTAGAAGGAGGCGTTTCTCTAAGCCGCTTTCGCAATTGATTGTAAATTTTGTAAATTTTCAAAAAAGAGAATAAATTCCCCGCGACATTTCTCAACAAAGGAGGAGAGGTCTCCAAATGTCCAGATCTAGTTCGAACTTCACGAATCTTTCTATATTGGTTTCAAATAGATCTCTTTTTACAGCTTTTAGCTTATTTGACAATCACTTTTCGAATGGATTCCAAGGAGCGGCAGCATATACATTTACTGCTTACTATCCTTTCAATATGTCTTTCAGCAAATGCTGTACATTGAATAGTTATATATAAATCCTTAATTTCATGCTGCAGTTTGATCTCAAAAACATCAATAATCACAGTATCATGAAAATAAAAATAATTAAATTGTGTTCATTTTTCTATTTTTAATTCCTTCTACATTTCACTGTTGTTTTCTTCTGGAATTGTCTCACTTTTTTCTATAAACATTTCTGCAACTTTGTTATGACTGCATAAGGATTTAAAACTACGAAAATCTCAGTTGGTTATGTGCTCTGCCTACACTGAATTGCACGCAAAATCAGATCCAGAAACATATCTTTATTAACTTGCGTGTGGATCACCACTAAACATGAGACATCAGACTTATCGATAGACTTTTAGCGAAACTTAGCCTTTTCAATACGAACTAGTTCAACATAATTTTTGCACGATGGCATTTAATGCTAAATTACCACACACATTTAACTAATGGAATTAAATTGATGCATGAAAATGAGCACAAAATTTTGAATGACGATTAACATATTCGCTCATTAGTACTAAACTCATCTTTCAGTAATTTATCTCTTTTTTGCAAATTGTTGCATAAACTCCACCATACAGAAGCTCATTTATATATTGTTGCTTTGAAATTTGAGAAGTCTAGCATGAGTATTAAATGTCAGTTGCGTATACTACAGAATGGCACGGACCCGTTTAAACTTTAAGGAGAAAAATGCAAATACGTTCAATATTGTTCAAATTGTCTTTTCTAAATTATACAATAGAATATTTACAAAATTATCAACAAAAACTAGGAACTATTAAGAATTTTAGTTGTTTTGATGGAAATGTATGTGAATTGAATGAAATAAATATTTGGGCGATCGCATTTTGTGCAATCATCTGAGTCTTTTTTCGGCTAACATCATCTGTGCGCACACTTGTCATTTTTCCTTAGGATATCTGGTACTGTTTTTCAAATACTTTCACAAGTCGAGAGTTTACCACCCCAAATAAAGGAAAGCAACATAGAAAGAAATTGCGTTAAAAACAATTTGTTTGTAAACATGAACGAATGATCTCTTACTTGGAAATCTTTACTGAAACAATGAGTTTGGATTAAGAAACTTCTTTGATGTACAAAAAGGCATGAACAACTGAATACACATTTCCTAGAACTTTATTGACATTAAAATCTGGAATCTGCATTAGTTCGCAGAGAAGATACATCCAGTATACCGATTTCATCGTTATTTGGATCACTTCAAACATAGCCAAAATTAAATGCTTTAAAATAATTTCAAACTCTGCACACTTTAGTTTATATCGTATAAAAATACAAAATACTTCTATCATATTTTAATTGAATACAGCTTATTTAAAATTCATGATGCCTGCATTACAGTTTCAGATCGTTTTTGGCTATTTATAGTAGAATCGAATAGAATATATATATATATATATATATATATATATATATATATATATATATTTGAGAAGAATATGAGAGCAAAACTGTTTCTGTATAGAATAGAATAGAATAGAATAGAATAGAATAGAATAGAGTAGAATAGAATATCTTTATTTGGATTCAAACCACACATATTCCATCAAATAATAAAATTGTAAAATGTACAATATATATAAAAGATTATCACATCACAATAATTGTGCAATTAATCTCATGTAGATAAGTATATCTCACTAGTTGTACTATACGATATATCAATATCAGAAAGTTCGACTGAAATCATCATCAAATTAGGAACAATTAAGGTATAATTCGAGTGGAACATTATGCAAAAATTGAGAACCATGACTAGCAATTTATTGTATGTAATGTTAACTAACACGAAGTTATAGTGCATAACATTTCAATTATAATAATACAAAACTTGGAAATAAAAATATCAAGAAAATCTGTTTCCGATAACAATTATCCTTGTCTTTTATTCAACCATGAGAAAGTATTATCATAATCAAATAAATAAAAAATATCAGCAGGATTGCAGACTTTTTCAAGTTCAGTAGATAAAGTTTTAAAAGACATCTTAGATGGAGGCATTTCTCTAAGCCCCTTCGGCAATTGGTTATAAATTTTGTAGATTTTCGAGAAAGAGAATAACTTGCTCGCTACATTCCCCACCAAAGGAGGAGATATTGCCAAATGTCCAGATCTAGTTCCAACTTCATGACTCTTTCTTATCGGAGTCATATAGGCACCAGTCCACTGGTTCAAATGGAAAACTTTTATACAATAGCACATTCTCCGAAAACAACGAAGATTTCAATGAAATAAACTGTAATCAAGAGGCGTATATAGTGCAAGAAATAGGACTTATATGCTTCAAACTTTTCTTTGTACAGCTTCTATCTTATTGGACAAATCCTTTTTTAATGGATTCCAAGTAGCGACAGCATATTCTAGTACCGGTCTAATGCATATTATATACATTTGAAGTTTTATATCATTTGATAAGATATTTCGTTTTATTAGTGCCCATCTTTTCTTGGCATTGCCTACTATACTTTCAATATGTCTTTCGTCAGAAGCTGTACATTGAATAGTTATGCCTAAATCCTTAATTTCTTGCATAAGTTTAATCTCAGACACATCATTAATCACAGAATCATGAAAATAAATATAATGAAAGTTTGTTCTGTTACCTATTTTTAAAGCTCTCATCTTTTTATTGTTTATTCTCAGCCCTAGCGTAATCAAGTATTTACTCAAATCATACAAATCTAATGTCACATTATTTTTGGAGAATTTGACATTCTTTGGATCAATTGGGAAGATTATTTTTAAATCATCGGCGAATTTGCAAACTTGACCGTTAAGGATCTTAGTTTCTAAATGTGCAAATACAATTTTAAATAAAATTGGCCCCAAACTTGATCCCTGTGGAACTCCACTCGTTACTAATTTCGATTTTGATATCAAATCGTTTACTTGAATACTCATTCGTCGATTATATAAATAGTATTTAAGTAATCTAAAAATATTCGGATCAATATTCAATAAACTAATCGCATTCAAAATAGCATCAAAATATATAGAGTCAAAAGCTTTTGAGATATCTATAAATACAATTAATGCATCTAACTTATTCTCGTCTAATGTTATTACATGTTTCCACATGGAAAGCATATTAGTAGTTGTCGATCTACCTTTCGTAAAGCCATGTTGACATATGTCAAAATCAGCCGGTAACATACGTTCTAAATGATCAAGTATCAATCGTTCTATTATCTTCAAGAACGAAGGGATAATAGAGATTAATCTATAATCACTGGCGCACGTTGGCTTACTTACTTTTGGCAACGGCTTAGCTACTATCGTTAGTAGTATCGATTGGTAATTTCCCATTTCTTCAAAATTCTATTTATAAAGTTGCAGAGCACATTCCTAAATGTTAAAGGGTAATTGAAGCAGATTATCAATCGAAATACCAAGGTGATCTTTTTGTTTTTTGATTTGATTTTTAACATCAATTTTATCAATTCATCACTGTCAATAACAAGTCCTGGTTCCTGGTCTCCCAAAGGATCAGGTAGTTCCATAAAATTTCTTTCATTCTGTGGATTGCATATCAAATTGCCAAATACTTCCTCCAATTCACAGAGAAATCCATACTCAGTTTTATCCACAGGTAGTATAAGCTTTAACTTTTCCTTTTATTTACTGTAATCTGTGAGGAGTTTGAATCCTAATCTAGGATTACTCTTCATTTTTGCCAAAATAATTCGTTCTGATCTTTGACGAATTATTAGCAGTAATGAATTAATTTCGTTATCTATGGAATCTAACCTCATTTGTTTAATACTATTAATAAGACTACACTTTATTATATTATCTCGTTTAATTCTTAGTTTACAAATTTCCTATTAATTCGTTTCGGTATAATGTCCGTAAACGTAGATGCCTGAAATAAAATAGATAATAACGATGAAACAGAAAAAACAAATTCGCCAGTATTCAAGAAATAAAAACTCTCATAATCAATCAGTATGCTTAATTCTTTAAAATAATTCCAGTTGATTCTGGAACAGTGCACGTGTGCATTTTTAAAACTTATTTTCTGTGTTATGCCACTCAAGATGTTCCATTGTAAAATAATTTGTTTGTGATCCAATTCTTTGAAATAATTGACAACATCATAACTGTGCGATTTCACCATTTCAATTTCTAAGTATACATGATCTAAGCATTGCGAACCTCTAGTTGATTCATTTATAATCTGCTTGAGATCATGGTTAGAAAAAAAATTGGTTATTTCACAGTCCTGTAACTTATTAAAGTCACCTACCACTACATTATAGCCATGGCAGTCAAAGATAGATTGAAAAGAATTGGTAAATGTTTGATCATTAAATAAAGTAGCATACGGCGGTCTGTAAACCGCTAGTAAGAACAGATTATCAAATTGTATAGATAAGAAATCAATGATAGCATTATCATCACTAGTATGTAAAATTTTCGGCTTAAATACAGATTTACTATAAATGAGTACTCCTCCACCTCTTTTATCCAGCGATCTGTCCTTTCTGAATAAATAATAGTGAGGAATATCAAATTCATGGTTTTTAATATCCTTGTTAAGCCAGGTTTCAGATAATATTATAAAATCGAAATCGTTACTTATTATAAAATTACACAGCAAAAAGTTAGCATAAAATAAAGTAAATGTAGAAAGCGACTTATCTAAACAAGTATCGACTTTTACTGATTCAACCTTGTTGGCTTCTTTACTATTCGTTTCCCGGGCTTCGAGGCCATGCTTACTTTCCCCCCGCTGTCCACAACATTTAGTAACGATACATCGTTTTTTGATGTGATAAAATTTATTTTTCTTTTTAGCGATGAAAACTTTACTATAAATTTTATTAAAGCTTGCATTCCAATTGTTGAGGCCCCTAATACGTCCTGATCTCGTTGCTGTAGCACTGACCCTAATGCAACATCTGAGGCATCTGTGATTAGCTCGAAAGGTTTTTCCCAATCTACAGGTGCTAATGTGGTTACGTCACTTAACATTTCCTTGGCCTTTTGGAAATTTTCTCGGTCATCTTGACTGAAGTTTAGAGGCCAAGACTTCTTGATCGTGAGATGGCTTGTTAACTATCCAAGAATTCCGACTAGACCTGGAATGAATCGACGATAATAGCTGATCATGCCCAAGAACCTTCGCAACTGGTGTACGGTTCGGGGTTCCGTTACGTTCTCTATGGCTTGGACCTTATTTTCCAAAGGTTTAATTCCGTCTTTGGAAAATATATATGACCAAGGTATTTAACTGAAGAGCAACCTATATTACTCTTATTAAGTTTGGCCACTAATCCATATTGTTCAAGCCTGGTGAAAACTGTTTCCAAATGCGTACGATGTTCATTTCGGGAGCGACTAAAATAATTATGTCATCTATATATACCCTCGCAAATGGACAATTCTGAAGGATTTCTTCAGCCAAACGCTGGAATGTCTGACTGGCATTTTTCAAACCAAAAGGCATTCAAAGAAATTCATGCGATCCTGCTCCTGGAAATCTGACTGCGGTGAGTGGTATCGAACTTTCTTCCATTGTTACCTGATAGTACGCTTTCTGGAGATCTAAAGTTGAATGAACCTCATATCCCATTATATCTTGGAGCAAAGTACTCTGGTTAGGGAGAGGATAAGAATCTCCCTTCGTCACTGAGTTTAATAGACGATAATTCCCACAAACCCTCCATTGACCCGGTTCAGGTTTAGGAACTATCACTATCGGGGAAGTAAAATTGGAATTTGACCTTCTACAAATCCCTTCTTCGCGAAATTGGTTAAATTCGGACAAAGCAACTTGTTGATTGTGTTGTGCCAATGGTTGGGTCTTCGGTGAACAAGGCAATGGAGCCACCAATTCTATTTGGTGTTCTACTCCGGTCTTCAAACCTATCCTTTCGGCACTGAAAGGCTGAAACACTGCTAGGTGCTTCTCGATTATATCGGCAAAGTCATGTGCGATTGTTGGACGAGGTAAGAGGACTGTTCTAACTGCCGACGTGTTAGACTCAGTAGGTGTTGCTATCCCAATGCCTTCTGCGATAGTCCTAGTCTTGGGGTCTAATGTTAGTTTGAAATGGGTGAAGAAATCCATGCCAATGATATGGTCCTTGACATCGGCTACTAGAAAATTCCATCGGAAGGAAGATTTCTGGCCTAATGTTACCGACATTTCTTTCATCCCTTTTACTCCAATCGGACTACCGTTAGTGGCCCATAGTTGATAATCAAATGTGGGGCAATCTGCTTCCACCACGTCTGACCTAACTATGCTTACCTCAGTACCCGTATCAATGAGAAATTCTAATCCAGATAATTCATCCTTAATAATGAACTTGTTGCTGGACAATCCGGCAATGTTTTCCAGATCTCCGCTTAGTAAGAATCGGACTCTCTTGCCTTCTATCTCGGTGCTATTTGCTCTAGTCGCATCTTTAGCTTTGAGTATGCCTTTTAAAGGCATATCTGGGAGCCTTTGCAATGGAACACCCCCTACGGCTCCTACTAGCGGGGGTTTTGTCCTTTTCCCGATGATGGATTTCTCTCAACCGGTTTTGTGCTTCCTTTCCATCTGGGTCGACCTAATCGCGGGTATATACAATTTTCACCTTGGCACTTCGCACTTGCGTCCGTATTCGCAATGTGCCTTACACCATGCGCGTGGCCCTTCGAAGCGTTGACGCGAGTGACTCCCTCGACGTCTATTATACTTATCCTGACTCTGAAGTTGTGCAATGTCACTGCGTAAGCTAGCAACTTCTCTACATAAGAAACGCAAGGTTTCTTGTATAGTCAGGTTGGTTTCGGTATCTGCCCTGACTGGCTGCATCGTTACAGAATCTGCTATTACAGCATGTACTTTTGGTTCTTGCTGTTTATACACGCCGTCTAACCCTCTGAGTTTTGTTGGCCAATCTATGCTCATTGTGTCAAATACTTCCAATGTTGTTCTAAGCCTAATTGGTAGCTCAGCTGTAAAAATGGAGTTGACTAAATCTCTAGATATATTCAACCTGGAAGCTTTTGTGCAAAGGCGTTCATAAAATTCTGATGGTAATTGACGCCCCATTTTTCTAAGCGTAATAATTCGCATATTTGCGCTGATCTCCCAGGCTGATATCTCTGTTGAATTTCAACCATTAATAACTCAAAAGCATTGTACGGCTTTTCTTCCACAGTTCTGTCTCTGAAATTTTCCATAGCATTTCGGAAATTGTCAGGCAGTGCCATCCATGCTGCAACAAATTTCTCCATAGGGTTCAGGATATTATAAGCACTGAATATTATTTGGGCATCTCCGACCCAACTTGAATGTTTTTCTGATTTATACTGTGGTAGACTTAAAATTCTTGGACTGGCGCGGTCGCCAAATTTTGTTGAGGCCCCTAACCTATTCGAGTCTGTAAGCCCCATAGATGCCAGATCGCTGGAAATCCTAAAATTCACAGTTGAGTCTGATAGGCTTATATGATTATTTGCGTCAGTTAAGTTCAAGTCCGCTATGTCCTGCACTAGCCTACTTGTGTGCTCAAATTTAATATCGGTATCCATGAATATATGAGATAACAATTAAATTGATACATACTGTTAGGCAATCGGAAAGCGAAAGTTGGAAGGCTGTTCCTCACAGCACTTAATCTAGAAAGATATTTACTTGAATCACTGAGGAATCAAATATACCTGTTACAAGGCGTCACCTTCAATATTATTCTATATCAGAACAAAGGCAATTGATGGAGAATTATATTTGATGATGATGGAATCGTTTATTAGAGAAAACTGTTAAAATTAAGCAGACCAAAATTTACAATACTAGTCACGTAGTGAGTTACTCGAAAACTGAAAATAGCGCACAATTTAAAATCAAGTATTTAAACAAAGAATGTTCTGGAAAAAAAAGAAAAAAATCTTTTCAAATAAAATTCGTTACAATCAGCTATGGTGGTTTAAATTTATCATCCAATGTTATTTTACATAAGGCGGAGGATTTAACATCCTCCACATAGAATCATCATCGAAATTCACATACCTGATATTAGGAAAATAAAGGTATAATTTGAATGTAACATTATGCAAAAATGAGCAACATGACTAGCAATTGCTTATTTGTACAGTTAACTTGTAGGGGAATTTTGCGAGATTGATTTCTCCCTACATTGCACTGGTAGCGGCTGTGGAGATCCCTGTACATGATCAATCCCCGGCTTTTTCCCGATGGGTGATGTGAGAAGACTAATACGAATGATCACAAACTTATTGTAAATAACACTGCATATAAATTCATAAGTAGTCCAAAGTGACCGTGCTCTAGACGACAATAAAATAAAATTTTAACACAAATGAATGTCTCAAATACCAGTCATAGTCAAACCAAATTGTCTTGCTCTAGACGGCAATTAAATAAACGCTGTTTACAAAGTTGAATGTCTTACACACAAGCAATTATTCTATCACAAATATCTGAATTGAAATGAATATATGTAACCGATTGAAAATACATGATGATATGAACATAGTCACTGTTAAAATATGGCACTGAAGAAAGGTGGATAAAATTCGTGCAAAAATTTCAATGAAAATAATTCACAAATAATTAGTTCACTTTTTGCTATGGTTTTTACTTATGTAATTATACTAATCCATTGTTCTCTGAAATTCGGATAGGCATAGTTAAATGCGAACAGTAAATTCCTTGCATAAACTGCGAATAATCCAAATGAGCGAAATAAATCCGCTGTGACACTATAATCCACTTCATTTTCCATGCGTATTGCGCGCGGGTGTGTTTATTTAATAAATAACTCTATTAATTACAAATAAAGTTACAGTTTAAGAAATCTCAATTAAAACTGCTTGAAACTAACAGAGATTGTTTCTAAAATCACAGTTAAGAAAAATATTGTGTAAGAACAGAGTTATGTAGAGGTTAAATTAATTATCGGACAGAAATTAACCTCTCATATAAAAATAAATCAATTTTTATTTTTGGACATTTGATGTTATCGCTGGTTTCGTAAAACAATATTGTAATTTTTGAAAAATATTGTAATTTTTGAAAAATATTGTAAAATTTTTTGGAAGTTCTTTTGTTCATATTGTCGAAGTTTTGGACTTGTCTTGTGAAAGAAATGAGAGAGTTTTTGATCTGAGTTTCTGAATTGCATAAGCGGGACACTGCGTGGTTCCATCTCCGATACTTTGTGAATAAAAATTTGTAATCTTCTCGTCATTTTGTTGTTTTTAATTATCAGCGAAAAGGACCACAAATTTGCTTTGGGTATTTTAAGTTAATACTTGTTTTAAGGTCTCAATCATTCCAGTTCAGTAATTTGTGGATATCAGCGTATCCGGGTAAGCTTACTCAATTAATATAATATATAAATTACAAGTAATTTAATAATATCATGTCTGGCTTATTAAATACTGAGGATACAGAGCAGTTGGCTCAGCGGACTTAAGGATTGTAGCTTAAGAGATAGTTCAGAGGAACTTAAGCGTTCCAAGATAGATGATCATTCCGCATATATGGATTTTCCGGGCCTGGCATCCAAGGGACCCCTTATGGTAGTGACCTAAGGGCCTCTACAAAAAATGGCGACCGCGCCAGGATCCTTTATGCGGGAAGATATGATGTAGATTATCGTTATTGCCATAATTCCTTGGATATCAATGTCAAGCTTAATATGTACAGACCAGACAGCCTCGGCCTGGTGGTGCTTACCTGAGCCATTAAAAGGATCTGTTTAGACTCAGGAAATTTGTTACTGAGAACGAAACAGAAAATGCATTTGAGCTTCTAGTAGAAGAGCTCCATGGACGATATCAACCCGAGAGGATTGAACGGATGACTGACTTATTACGTCAGGAAAAGATGGGAAATGTACTTCCATCTGAGTTTTATGACAGACTAATTTCAAAATCTATCGGGCTTGATATATCTGAGGAAGTTATAAATAGTATATTTGTAGCAGAATTGCCTGCTAGACTAAGAGCCACCTTGGATGTATATGATACATTGGAATTAGAGTAGCCCAAGAAGCTCAAAGGTTTGGACAAAGTGTATCGTCAGATGGAACCTAAGGTGTATGCAGTAACCGCAGATTCACGCCTGGAGCAGCAACTCAGACATCTCTCAGAGAGACTCCTGACCATAGAGAATGAATTAAGTACCCTCCGCAGGGATGTGGGTTGGATAAAAAGCAATAAGGAAAGTTCCAACAGAAGTAGGGTAAATTCTCGGAGTCAACGTTCAAATTCCAAGCATTGGAGAGGCGAATCGCGTGAGGGTGTACAAGGACCACGCGAGTGGTGCATATCGCATCGCAAATACGCCGAGTTTGGAAAATGTCAGGAGGGGGATGCACATTTCCAAAGTTGGGTGGTCCCCGATGGAAAGGAAGTAGTCTTCCTGTAGCCTGGTCGAAGCTGCCGGAAAACTAATGAAGCCCCCGCTAATAGGAGCCGTAGGGGGGTTGCGCATGCAAGGCTCCAAGGTATGCATATTCGAAGCCTACTAAAATCATCGAAGTTAGGTTCGGAAGCTTCGATGGAAGAGACACGCAGTAATACATGTCTTTATTTACTTGCGTGTGGATCTCCACCATACTTGAGACAGCAGACTGATCAATAGACTTCAAACACACATAATGTTTTTTAAGAATCAATTAGGAAGGACGGTGGAGAAAGCATATCTCCACACTCTACAAATTACTTTCAACATACTTTTTCGTGTATCATACACATTTAAACATGTAATGGAATTTACAAAAAACTGCAAAAACAAATTAAGGTATAGTGATAATTAATGAAAATTTATTCTTCAAAATTTGGAGAAAACCAACAACAGTGCCTAAATGATGTAAAGTTGCGTTCGCATTACGTTAAGAAATGCATCTTTTCGGCCTCATTTACCAATCTCCGTCATCATCACCGTAGTATCCGCTCACAGCTGCTACGGCTACTTTTTCGGTCGCGTCGTGCACGGCTTGCGGCAATACAGTCACCGCCGCCATCATCAGGCCCACAGACAGCAGAACAGTGAAAGCGAACAGAAGATACTTCATGTCAGGATGTTTTCAAATTAATTGATGACTGCCAATATGTGCGGGCCTATTTATGCAAAATAACGGAGACATTCATCTCATTAGAATTCGTGTGAGCAACATACTCAATGCAAGCACATGACAAACACGCAAACGCGGTCGACATTCAAGGAGGTCAATGTCGGTCGACCATTCAAGTAACCTTAAATAGGACACATATTTTCTTTTAGCGAAACTTAGCCTTTTCAAAACGAACTAGTTCAACATAATTTTCGCACGATGGCATTTAATGCTAAATTACTACACACATTTAACTAATGGAATTAAATTGATGCATGAAAATGAGCATAAAATTTTGAATGACGATTAACATATTCGCTCATTAGTACTGAACTCATCTTTCAGTAGTTCATCTCTTTTTGCAAATTGTTGCATAAACTCCACCATACAGAAGCTTATTAAGATAATGTTTCTTTGAAATTTGAGAAGTCTAGCATGAGTATTAAATGTCAGTTGCGTATTCTACAGAATGGCACGGACCCGTTTAAACTTTAAGGAGAAAAATGCAAATACGTCCAATGTTGTTCAAATTGTCTTTTCTAAATTATACATCAGAATATTTACAAAATAATCAACAAAAACTAGGAACTATTAAGTATTTTAGTTGTTTTGATGGAAAAGTATGTGAATTGAATGAAATAAATATTTGGGCGACCGTATTTTGTGCAATCATCTGAGTCTTTTTTCGGCTAACATCATCTGTGTGCACACTTGTCATTTTTACTTAGGATATCTGGTACTGTTTTTCAAATACTTTCACAAGTCGACAGTTAACCACCCCAAATAGAGGAAAGTAACATTGAAAGAAATTGCGTTCAAACCAATTTGTTTGTAAACATGAACAAATGATCTCTTACTTGGAAATCTTTACTGAAACAATGATTTTGGATTAAGAAACTTCTTTGATGCACAAAAAGGCATAAACAGCAGAATACATATTTCCTGGAACTTTATTGCTAGTATAATCGGGAATCTGGAACAGTTCGCAGAGAAGGTACATCCAGTATACCGATTTAATCGTTATTTGGATCACTTCAAACATAGCCAGGAATAAATACTTTAAATTAATTTCAAACTCTGCACACTTTAGTTTATATCGTATAAAAATACAAAATAATTCTATTATAATTTAATTGAATGCAACTTATTTAAAATTCATGATGCCTGCATCACAGTTTCAGATATATATATATATATATATATATATATATATATATATATATATATATATATATATATATATATATATATATATATATATTTGAGAAGAATATGAGAGCGAAACTGTTTATGTATAGAATAGAATAGAATAGAATAGAATAGAATAGAATATCTTTATTTGGATTCAAACCACACATATTCCATCAAATAATAAAATTGGAAAATGTACAATATATATAAAAAATTATCACATCACAATAATTGTGCAATTAATCTCATGTAGATAAGTATATCTCACTAGTTGTACTATACGATATATCAATATCAGAAAGTTCGTCTGAAATCATCATCAAATTAGGAACAATTAAGTTATAATTCGAGTGTAATATTATGCAAAAGTTGAGAACCATGACTAGCAATTGATTGTATGTAATGTTAACTAACATGAAGTTATAGTGCATAACATTTCAATTATAATAATACAAAACTTGGAAATAAAAATCTCAAGAAAATCTGTTTCTGATAACAATTATCCTTGTCTTTTATTCAACCATGAGAAAGTATTATCATAATCAAAAAAAGAAAAAATATCAGCAGGATTGCAGACTTTTCAAATTCAGTAGATAAAATTTTAAAAGACATCTTAGATGGAGGCATTTCTCTAAGCCCCTTCGCCAATTGGTTATAAATTTTGTAGATTTTCTAGAAAGAGAATAACTTGCTCGCTACATTTCCCACCAAAGGAGGAGATATTGCCAAATGTCCAGATCTAGTTCCAACTTCATGACTCTTTCTTATCGGAGTCCTATAGGCACCAGTCCACTGGTTCAAATGGAGAACTTTTATACAATAGCACATCCTCCGAAACCACAAAGATTGCAATGAAATAAACTGTAATCTAGAGGCGTATATAGTGCAAGAAATAGGACTAATATGTTTCACAACTTTTCTTTGTACAGCTTCTATCTTATTGGACAAACCCTTTTTTAATGGATTCCAAGTAGCGACAGCATATTCTAGTACCGGTCTAATCCATATTATATACATTTGAAGTTTTATATCATTTGATAAGATATTTCGATTTATTAGTGCCCATCTTTTCTTGGCACTGCCTACTATACTTTCAATATGTCTCTCAGCAGAAGCCGTACAATGAATAGTTATGCCTAAATCCTTAATTTCTTGCATAAGTTTAATCTCAAACACATCATTAATCACAGCATCATGAAAATAAACATAATGAAAGTTTGTTCTGTTACCTATTTTTAAAGCTCTCGTCTTTTTATTGTTTATTCTCAGCCCTAGTGTAATCAAATATTTACTCAAATCATACAAATCTAATGTCACATTATTTTTGGAGAATTCGACATTCTTTGGATCAATTGGGAAGATTATTTTTAAATCATCAGCGAATTTGCAAACTCGACCGTTAAGGATCTTAGTTTCCAAATGTGCAAATACAATTTTAAATAAAATTGGCCCCAAGCTTGATCCCTGTGGAACTCCACTCGTTACTCGTTTCGATTTTGATATCAAATCGTTTACTTGAATACTCATTCGTCGATTATATAAATAGTATTTAAGTAATCTAAAAATATTCGGATCAATATTCAATAAATTAATCGCATTCAAAATAGCATCAAAAGATATAGAGTCAAAAGCTTTTGAGATATCTATAAATACAATTAATGCATCTAACTTATTCTCGTCTAATTTAATTACATGTTTCCACATGGAAAGCATATTAGTAGTTGTCGATCTACCTTTCGTAAAGCCATGTTGACATAAGTCAAAATCAGCCGGTAACATACGTTCTAAATGATCAAGTATCAATCGTTCTATTATCTTCAAGAACGAAGGGATAATAGAGATTAATCTATAATCACTGGCGCTCGTTGGCTTACTTACTTTTGGCAACGGCTTAGCTACTATCGTTAGTATATCGATTGGTAATTTCCCATTCTTCAAAATTCTATTTATAAAGTTGCAGAGCACATTCCTAAATGTTAAGGGTAATTGAAGCAGATTATCAATCGAAATACCAAGGTGATCTTTTTGTTTTTTTGATTTGATTTTTAACATCAATTTTATCAATTCATCACTGTCAATAACAAGTCCTGGTTCCTGGTCTCCCAAAGGGTCAGGTAGTTCCATAAAATTTCTTTCATTCTGTGGATTGCATATCAAATTGCCAAATACTTCCTCCAATTCACAGAGAAATCCATACTCAGTTTTATCCACAGGTAGTATAAGCTTTAACTTTTCCTTGTATTTACTGTAATCTGTGAGGAGTTTGAATCCTAATCTAGGATTACTCTTCATTTTGGCCAAAATAATTCGTTCTGATCTTTGACGAATTATTAGCAGTGATGAATTAATTTCGTTATCAATGGAATCTAACCTCATTTGTTTAATACTATTAATAAGACTACACTTTATTATATTATCTCGTTTAATTCTTAGTTTACACAATTTCCTATTAATTCGTTTCGGTATAATGTCCGTAAACGTAGGTGCCTGAAATAAAATAGATAATAACGATGAAACAGAAGAAACAAATTCGTCAGTATTCAAGAAATAAAAACTCTCAAAATCAATCAGTATGCTTTATTCTCTAAAAAATTCCAGTTGATTCTGGAACAGTGCACGTGTGCATTTTCAAAACTTATTTTCTGTGTTATGCCACTCAAGACGTTCGATTGTAAAATAATTTGTTTGTGATCCAATTCTTTGAAATAATTGACAACATCATAACTGTGCGATTTCACCATTTCAATTTCTAAGTATACATGATCTAAGCATTGCGAACCTCTAGTTGATTCATTTATAATCTGCTTGAGATCATGGTTAGAAAAAAATTGATTATTTCATAGTCCTGTAACTTATTAAAGACACCTACCACTACGATATAGCCATGGCAGTCAAAGATAGATTGAAAAGAATTGGTAAATGTTTGATCATTAAATAAAGTAGCATACGGCGGTCTGTAAACCGCTAGTAAGATCAGATTATCAAATTGTATAGATAAGAAATCAATGATAGCATTATCATCACTAGTATATAAAATTTTCGGCTTAAATACAGATTTACTATAAATGAGTACTCCTCCACCTCTTTTATCCAGCGATCTGTCCTTTCTGAATAAAGAATAGTGAGGAATATCAAATTCATGGTTTTTAATATCCTTGTTAAGCCAGGTTTCAGATAATATTATAAAATCGAAATCGTTACTTATTATAAAATTACACAGCAAAAAGTTCTTATTCTTAACACTTCGAAAGTTAGCATAAAATAAAGTAAATGTAGAAAGCGACTTATCTAAACAAGTATCGACTTTTACTGATTCAACCTTGTTGGCTTCTTTACTATTCGTTTCCCGGGCTTCGAGGCCATGCTTCCTCTCCTCCCGCTGTCCACAACATTTATTAACGATACATCGTTTTTTGATGTGATAAAATTTATTCTTCTTTTTAGCGATGAAAACTTTACTATAAATTTTATTAAAGCTTGCATTCCAATTATTGAGGCCCCTAACCTATTCGAGTCTGTTAGCCCCATAGATGCCAGATCGCTGGAAGACCTAAAAATTCACAGTAGAGTCTGATAGGCTTATATGATTATTTTCGTCATTTAAGTTCAAGTCCGCTCGGTCCTGCACTAACGTACTTGTGTCCTCAAAGTTAATATCGGTATCCATGAATATATGAGATAACAATTAAATCGATACTTACTGTTAGGCAATCGGAAAGCAAAAGTTGGAAGGCTGTTCCTCACAGCACTTAATCTAGAAAGATATATACTTGAACCACTGATGAATCAAATATTCCTGTTCCAAGGCGTCACCTTCAATATTATTCTATATCAGAACAAAGGCAATTGATGGAGAATTATACTTGATGATAATGGAATCGTTTACTAGAGAAAAATGTTAAAATGCAGCAGACCAAAATTTACAATACTAGTCACGTAGCGAGATACTCGAAAACTGAAAATAGTGCACAATCTAAAATCAAGTATATAAACAAAGAATGTTCTGTAAAATAAAAAGCAAAAAAATCTTTTTAAATAAAATTCGTTACAATCAGCAATGGTGGTTTAAATCTATCAGTCAATGTGATTTTACATAAGGCGGAGGATTTAACTTCCTCCACATACACCACCTTCTCAAAAAACGGCTAATAATAGACGTAATCGTAATTCTTCGGCTGACGTGGCACTCTTCCAGAACGAGTTGTGCATAATGGCGCCCCTGAAGTCGTCATCTCGCCCGGTACAACATTCACTGGTTCTTCAAAATCATCTGGTATCGACAAATAGTTTTCATGCTGTGATTCAGTAGAATAAGATTTTGCTATATTAGACAACGCTTCTTCAGAGTTCTGCATTTCATTATGTGCCTGTATGGTGGGATTGCACACATCAGATTCGCCCATCGAACGGTCATTCAACGCATCTGTTAATTCAGTCATACCGTCTATCCAGATAAACTGGGGAATGCAGCGATCCAACATAACACAATCCTCAATGCCATTTATTTCTATGATGACATTCTTGTCAGTCATCCTTTTGACCTTTTATTATCCTTTATAAAATGGTGTTAGGCAGTTCTTCCTATTCTCATTAGTTATATACACATGCGAAGCCGATTTTAATTTAGAGGACACATAGCATTTGGTTTTAGCTTTTCTAGTTCTAGTTGGGGCGAAACGAAACATCTTGTCTTTAAGTGCTCCTACAAACCAATCTACATAACTAGAAGCCCATTCAAGACTACTTGGATTTTCTATTAGAAGATCTCCAGGCAACCTTAATGGTTCTCCATAAACCAATTCTGCTATGGAAGTTCCTAATTGTGCCCTATATCTGTTGCGCATGGCGAGTTGTACTATAGGAAGATCGTGTATACAGCTTGTTCCACTAGTAAACCTTAATGCACCTTTCAGTTCACGATGTAGTCTTTCTACCATCCTATTTGCTCGTGAGTTATACGCGCTAGTATGTATTATAGTGGTTCCCATGATGTTGAGGGATCTTACGAAAAGCTCTGACATAAATTGACTACCACGATCACAAGTGACCTTTTCCGGAACACCATAACGCGATATCCAATTAAGTAGAAACGCGAGCTAGACATTTTGCGCTGTCATGTCTTTTAAAATCACCACTTCAAATTGACGACTAAATCTATCTAACATTGTCAGCAAGTATTTGTTTCCATTTACTTCAGGCATCTCGACAATGTTTATGTGTACGTGTCTGAACCGTCCGATTGGTATTCCAATGTTCTTTCTCTCGGTTCTGGTATGTCTCCACACCTTACACGTTTGACACTTGGCACAGGCTCTTACCCATACCCATATGTCTTTAGACATGTGCGGCCATACGTATCTGTCGTTGATTAATCGAATGGTGGCTTTAATGGATGGATGACCCATGTCATGTAACACTTGGATAATCTTGGCCCGTAACTCCAATGGCACATATGGTCGTGGTTGACTTCTAGATGTTTCGCATAACAACCACTTGCCACTTATGAGCTTACGAACATATCCTGGTCTTTTGAACAATACTAATGTAAAGGGATCCGATCCTTGCGCTTCCTCGATTTGACTAATGAAATCGTGCATTGCTTCATCTAAATTTTTCAATGGACCTTGAAATATCATCTCGACATCAGCTTCATTCGGTCGGCTAAATGCATCGGCCACCACATTCTCTTTACCAGCAATATGAGACACAGTGAAATCGAACTCTGCTAACTGTGTTATTTGGGAATTTACTCTACAAGAGAAATTAAGCCTAGCTGTTTTACCAAGTATGCTGATCAATGGCTTTTGATCGGTCAATAACTTAAACTTGTGACCATCTAAGTAATGCTCGAAGTGTATCACAGCGGCATACACTGCTAGAAGCTCTTTGCCAAACGTATCATAACGTTTTTCTTGATCATTAAGCTTACGGCAATAAAACCCAATCGGTCTTACTACGTCCTGATCTCTTTGCTGTAGCACTGCCCCTAATACAACATCTGAGGCATCTGTGATTAGCTCGAAAGGTTTTTCCCAATCTACAGTTGCTAATGTGGTTACTTCACTTAACATTTCCTTGGCCTTTTGGAAATTTTCTCGGTCATCTTGACTCAAGTTTATAGGCCAAGACGTCTTGATCGTGTTCTTTTCACGAGTTTGATGGCTTGTTAACGATCCAAGAATTCCGGCTAGACCTGGAATGAATCGACGATAATAGCTGATCATGCCCAAGAACCTTCGCAACTGGCGTACGGTTCGGGGTTCCGTTACGTCCTTAATAGCTTGGACCTTATCTTTCAAAGGTTTAATTCCGTCTTTGGAAAGTATATGACCAAGGTATTTAACTGAAGAGCAACCTATATTACTCTTATTAGTTTTGACCACTAATCCATATTGTTCCAGCCTGGTCAAAACCGTTTCCAAATGCGTACGATGTTCATTTCGTGAGCGACTAAAAATTATTATGTCGTCTATATATACCCTCGCAAATGGACAATTCTGAAGGATTTCTTCAGCCAAACGCTGGAATATCTGACTGGCATTTTTCAAACCAAAACGCATTCAAAGAAATTCATGCGATCCTCCTCCTGGAAATCTGACTGCGGTGAGTGGTATTGAACTTTCTTCCATTGGTACCTGATAGTACACTTTCTGGAGATCTAAAGTTGAATAAACATCATATCCCATTATATCTCGAAGCAAAGTACTCTGGTTAGGGATAGGATAAGAATCACTCTTCGTCACTGAGTTTAATAGATGATAATTCCCACAAACCCTCCATTGATCGCGTTCCGGTTTGGTAACTACCACTTACGGGGAAGAAAAATTGGAATTTGACCTCCTACCAATCCCCTCTCTGCGCAATTGGTGAAATTCGGACAAAGCAACTTGTTGCTTGTGTTGTGCCAATGGTTGGGCCTTCGGTGAACAAGGCAATGGAGCCACCAATTCTATTTGGTGTTCTACTCCTGTCTTCAAACCTATCCTTTTGGCACTGAAAGGCTGAAACACTACTAGATGCTTCTCGATTATATCGGCAATGTCATGTGCGACTGTTGGACGAAGTAAGAGGACTGTTCTAACTGCCGACGTGTTAGACTCAGTATGTGTTGATATCTCTACACCTTCTGCGATAGTCCTAGCCTTGGGGTCTAATGTCAGCTTGAAATATATCAAGAAATCCATGCCAATGATATGGTCCTTGACATCGGCTACTAGAAAATTCCATCGGAAGGAAGATTTCTGGCCTAATGTTACCGACATTTCTTTCATCCCTTTTACTCCAATCGGACTACCGTTAGCGGCCCATAGTTGATAATCAAATGTGGGGCAATCTGCTTCCACCACGTCTGACCTAACTATGCTTACCTCAGCACCCGTATCAATGAGAAATTCTAATCCAGATAATTCATCCTTAATAATGAACTTGTTGCTGGACAATCCGGCAATGTTTTCCAGATCTCCGCTTAGTAAGAATCGGACTCTCTTGCCTTCTATCTCGGTGCTATTTGCTCTAGTCGCATCTTTAGCTTTGTGTATATGTGTGTAAAGGCATATCTGGGAGCCTTTGCAATGGAACACCCCCTACGGCTCCTACCAGCGGGGGTTTTGGCCTTTTCCCGATGATGGATTTCTCTCAACCGGTTTTGTGCTTCCTTTCCATCTGGGTCGACCTAATCGCGGGTATATACAATTTTCACTTTGGCACTTCGCCTTGCGTCCGTATTCGCAATGTGCCTTACACCATGCGCGTGGCCCTTCGAAGCTTTGACACGAGTGACTCCCTCGACGTCTATTATACTTATCCTGACTCTGAAATTGTGTAATGTCACTGCGTAAGCTAGCAACTTCTCTACATAAGAAACGCAAGGTTTCTTGTATAGTCAGGTTGGTTTCGGTATCTGCCCTGACTGGCTGCATCGTTACAGAATCTGCTATTACAGCATGTACTTTTGGTTCTTGCTGTTTATACACGCCGTCTAACCCTTTGAGTTTTGTTGGCCAATCTATGCTCATTGTGTCAAATACTTCCAATGTTGTTCTAAGCCTAATTGGTAGCTCAGCTGTAAAAATGGAGTTGATTAAATCTCTAGATATATTCAACCTGGAAGCTTTTGTGCAAAGGCGTTCATAAAATTCTGATGGTAATTGACGCCCCATTTTTCTAAGCGTAATAATTCGCATATTTGCGCTGATCTCCCAGGCTGATATCTCTGTTGAATTTCAACCATTAATAACTCAAAAGCATTGTACGGCTTTTCTTCCACAGTTCTGTCTCTGAAATTTTCCATAGCATTTCGGAAATTGTCAGGCAGTGCCATCCATGCTGCAACAAATTTCTCCATAGGGTTCAGGATATTATAAGCACTGAATATTATTTGGGCATCTCCGACCCAACTTGAATGTTTTTCTGATTTATACAGTGGTAGACTTAAAATAATTGGACTGGCGCGGTCGCCAAATTTTGTTGAGGCCCCTAACCTATTCGAGTCTGTAAGCCCCATAGATGCCAGATCGCTGGAAATCCTAAAATTCACAGTTGAGTCTGATAGGCTTATATGATTATTTGCGTCAGTTAAGTTCAAGTCCGCTATGTCCTGCACTAGCCTACTTGTGTGCTCAAATTTAATATCGGTATCCATGAATATATGAGATAACAATTAAATTGATACATACTGTTAGGCAATCGGAAAGCGAAAGTTGGAAGGCTGTTCCTCACAGCACTTAATCTAGAAAGATATTTACTTGAATCACTGAGGAATCAAATATACCTGTTACAAGGCGTCACCTTCAATATTATTCTATATCAGAACAAAGGCAATTGATGGAGAATTATATTTGATGATGATGGATTCGTTTATTAGAGAAAACTGTTAAAATTAAGCAGACCAAAATTTACAATACTAGTCACGTAGTGAGTTACTCGAAAACTGAAAATAGCGCACAATTTAAAATCAAGTATTTAAACAAAGAATGTTCTGGAAAAAAAAGAAAAAAATCTTTTCAAATAAAATTCGTTACAATCAGCTATGGTGGTTTAAATTTATCATCCAATAGTATTTTACATAAGGCGGAGGATTTAACATCCTCCACATAGAATCATCATCGAAATTCACATACCTGATATTAGAAAAATTAAGGTATAATTTGAATGTAACATTATGCAAAAATGAGCAACATGACTAGCAATTGCTTATTTGTACTGTTAACTTGTAGGGGAATTTTGCGATATTGATTTCTCCCTACATTGCACTGGTAGCGGCTGTGGAGATCCCTGTACATGATCAATCCTCGGCTTTTTCCCGATGGGTGATGTGAGAAGACTAATACGAATGATCACAAACTTATTGTAAATAACACTGCATATAAATTCATAAGTAGTCCAAAGAGACCGTGCTCTAGACGACAATAAAATTAAATTTTAACACAAATGAATGTCTCAAACACCAGTCATAGTCAAACCAAATTGTCTTGCTCTAGACGGCAATTAAATAAACGCTGTTTACAAAGTTGAATGTCTTACACACAAGCAATTATTCTATCACAAATATCTGAATTGAAATGAATATATGTAACCGATTGAAAATACATGATGATATGAACATAGTCACTGTTAAAATATGTTACTGAAGAAAGATGGATAAAATTCGTGCAAAAATTTCAATGAAAATAATTCACAAATAATTAGTTCACTTTTTGCCATGGTTTTTACTTATGTAATTATACTAATCCATTGTTCTCTGAAATTCGGATAGGCATAGTTAAATGCGAACAGTAAATTCCTTGCATAAACTGCGAATAATCCAAATGAGCGAAATAAATCCGCTGTGACACTATAATCCACTTCATTTTCCATGCGTATTGCGCGCGGGTGTGTTTATTTAATAAAGAACTCTATTAATAACAAATAAAGTTACAGTTTAAGAAATCTCAATTAAAACTGCTTGAAACTAACAGAGATTGTTTCTAAAATCACAGTTCAGAAAAATATTGTGTAAGAACAGATTTATGTAGAGGTTAAATTAATTATCGGACAGAAATTAACCTCTCATATAAAAATAAATCAATTTTTATATTTGGACATTTGATGTTATCGCTGGTTTCGTAAAACAATATTGTAATTTTTGAAAAATATTGTAATTTTTGAAAAATATTGTAAAATTTTTTGGAAGGTTTTTTGTTCATATTGTCGAAGTTTTGGACTTGTCTTATGAAAGGAAATGAGAGAGTTTTTTATCTGAGTTTCTGAATTGCATAAGCGGGACACTGCGTGGTTCCATCTCCGATACTTTGTGAATAAAAATTTGTAATCTTCTCGTCATTTTGTTGTTTTTAATTATCAGCGAAAAGGACCACAAATTTGCTTTGGGTATTTTAAGTTAATACTTGTTTTAAGGTCTCAATCATTCCAGTTCAGTAATTTGTGGATATCAGCGTATCCGGGTAAGCTTACTCAATTAATATAATATATAAATTACAAGTAATTTAATAATATCATGTCTGGCTTATTAAATACTGAGGATACAGAGCAGTTGGTCAGCGGACTTAAGGATTGTAGCTTAAGAGATAGTTCAGAGGAACTTAAGTGTTCCAAGATAGATGATCATTCCGCATATATGGATTTTCCGGGCCTGGCATCCAAGAGACCCCCTTATAGTAGTGACCTAAGGGCCTCTACAAAAAATGGCGACCGCGCCAGGATCCTTTATGCGGGAAGATATGATGTAGATGATCGTTATTGCCACTATTCTATGGATAGCAATGTCAAGCTTAATATGTACAGACCAGACAACCATTCTGAATGGGTCGAAGAAGCAAAATTTTATTTTAAACTAAGCCATTAAAAAAGAATCTGTTTAGACTCAGGAAATTTGTCACTGAGAACGAACCAGAAAATGCATTTGAGCTTCTAGTAGAAGAACTCCAAGGACGATATCAACCCGAGAGGATTGAACGGATGACTGACTTATTACGTCAGGAAAAGATGGGAAATGTACTTCCATCTGAGTTTTATGACAGACTAATTTCAAAATTTATCGGGCTTGATATATCTGAGGAAGTTATAAATAGTATATTTGTAGCAGAATTGCCTGCTAGACTAAGAGCCACCTTGGATGTATATGATACATTGGAATTAGAGTAGCCCAAGAAGCTCAAAGGTTTTGACAAAGTGTATCGTCAGATGGAACCTAAGGTGTATGCAGTAACCGCAGATTCACGCCTGGAGCAGCAACTCAGACATCTCTCAGAGAGACTCCTGACCATAGAGAATGAATTAAGTACCCTCCGCAGGGATGTGGGTTGGATAAAAAGCAATAAGGAAAGTTCCAACAGAAGTAGGGTAAATTCTCGGAGTCAACGTTCAAATTCCAAGCATTGGAGAGGCGAATCGCGTGAGGGTGTACAAGGACCACGCGAGTGGTGCATATCGCATCGTAAATATGCCGAGTTTGGAAAATGTCAGGAGGGGGGATGCACGTTTCCAAAGTTGGGTGGTTCCCGATGGAAAGGAAGTAGTCTGCCTGTAGCCTGGTCGAAGCTGCCGGAAAACTAATGAAGCCCCCGCTAATAGGAGCCGTAGGGGGGGTTGCGCATGCAAGGCTCCAAGGTATGCATATTCGAAGCCTACTAAAATCATCGAAGTTAGGTTCGGAAGCTTCGATGGAAGAGACACGCAGTAATACAGTTCGTAAATCTGTTAAATTTCGGCTGACAGGTAATCTTAAAGAGGTTGCTGGTCATAGCAACAATAAGTTCGTTATAACTGATGAACTTAGTGGCTTAAATTTCTTAATAGACACGGGTGCAGAGGTGAGCATAGTTCGATCTGATGTAGTGGAAATTGATAGCCCCTCATTCGATTACCAACTATGGGCTGCTAATGGAAGTCCAATTGAGGTTAAGGGAGTTAAAGAATTGTCAGTGACATTGTGGCAGAAATCTCCATTTATGTGGAATTTTCTGGTCGCTGATATAAGGGATAACATCATTGGGATTGAATTTTTGATCCATTTTAATCTCTCTTTAGATCCAAAATCTAGAACCATTGGACAAAGCACTGGGATAGTGACTTATGCTGAGGCTGGGACCTAAGTTGTTAGGTCATTGAGACTACCCAGACCCGTCGTCGCCGATGACTTGGCGAATGTCATCGAGAAACACCTGGCCGTGTTTCTGCCATTCAATGCTAAACGCAAGGGTTTAAAGACAGGCATTGAACACCAAATCGAGTTGGTGGAGCCACTACCTTGTTCGCCCAAGTCTCAACCGTTAGCACAACACAAGCAGCAGGTTGCTATCGAAGAATTTAAGCGGTTGAGAGAAGAAGGAATTTGTAGCCGTTCGAATTCCAACTTTGCATCTCGGCAGTTGCCAGATCTCGCAAGACGGGCCCTGTTAAGGGGCCCATAACAGTACTAATTCTTTATTTTATGGCACTCTAACCACCTTTGTAATGTCTTACGGCATTTACTTGAAGCTGGGTAATTTACAAAGTTGGCGATCGCTCTAGGATACTGAGTACTGTACTGTTTTTTTTGGTATAAATAAAATGGGCGTTATTTTTCATTTATTTGGGATTAAAATAAGATTAACATTTTCGTATACGTTTTTCTATACTCTGGTCGTGGTCTTCTGTGAATTTTGTAGGGTATATATGTTCTCTCTAAAGTCGTGGTCTTCTGGGAATTTTGTTGGGTATATATGTTCTCTCTAAAGTCGTGGTCTTCTGGGAATTTTGTTGGGTATATATGTTCTCTATAAATTCGTGGACTTCTGGGGAATTTTTTAGGTATATGCTCTATTCAATTTTCCTACGTACAAAACTGAACTGTATGTACTCGACAGACTCAACTGCAGAAGATTTCAATTTTGGAAGCTCATACTGTGACGGGTTTTGTGAAGAAACAAATTCATCTGTGTTCTGTGCTCATTCTACTGCGGACGATTTTCTTTCAACTGTGGAAGTTGTTAGTGGGTAAGCGTTTAGTTTAAAGTATTTTATACAATTTCATCTTGTTTATAAATTTATGTTTTTAAGATCCCGTAAGATTATTAGAATGTCAGGTCCAATTTTAGATATTGATGTTCCTATTTGGGATGGAGATAGCGAACTATTATTTATGCGCGTAGACTCCGCTTTCTCCCCGTTTCCAGATTATGACTGTTATAAAAAACTGTCAAAGGTTTCTGCTAAACTACCGTGTGCATTGCAGCGGCGGATTTATCCGAAGCTTGAGGCTATTAGGAAGTTACCTAATCCCATTTTGAGCCTACAAAATGAAGTAGAATACTTGCGGGGTCTCACAGAAACTGAACAGATAATAAATAAATACTCGCAGTTAGACATGCCAAATCTTGACCCCATCGAGATTTTAATGGAATTACGGAAACTTTGGTATAAAACCAATATTTCTGACCATGAAGCTAAGGTTGATTTTATTAATAATCTTCCACAATCAATAAAATTATTCGCCAGACAGCTCTCCAATATTCTCTCTGTAGATGACTTATCTGAGAGATGTGAGTTAGAATTTAGGGTGTTGGAACCTAAGTTGAATCCGTCATCCTTTTGTCCGCCCCCGCAGGATGATAGGCTCTCCTCTTTAGAGAGGACAGTAGCGAACATGGCAAAAGTTCTAGAAGGATAGGCCATAAAGAAATCCAAACTAAATCAGGTGAATTCTCAACCAAAGTTCATACCCAAAACACATAACGGTGGGTGGCGATCGAGATCTCCGCATTTCTTTAACAGATATGCCCCGAAGAACTGGTGCTATAATCACCAGAAGTTTTGTTATTCATGTTAACTCTGTCTCTGTCGTTCCGAAGTATTTCCGAATGAGAGTCAATTTTCACAGTTGACGGTAAAGACAACAGAAAACAGGCGCGGTGGTGCATCAGTATTGGGAAACGTATGGCGTAGAAAGTAGAATACAGTTCTTTCTACGCATCAACGGCATCAACGGCGCCACAGAGAAGAAATCGCTTAAAATCCGACATTCCTGTCGACTCTATTCACCCACGCCGAATTTGCCACATAGATAGCCAAACGGACAATGCCAGTCGCAATCACCAGCCTACTTGTTTGCATGACCTGGCCAAACAGCCCAATGAACAGCTGCACCTTCTTGATTTTAGAACTGGCGAAAAATTCATCGTAGACACAAGTGCAGCAGTCTCAGTTCTCAAGGGTGATTCAATGGCGGAGATGTCGCTAGACGTTCTACTTGCAAAAGCTACCGGCGAGCCTATACCTAATTATGGCTGCCGGCATCGCACACTCAACATAGGTCTACGGCGTAAATTTTCTCACAAATTCATCATTGCCAAGGTCTCACACAATATATTAGGCCTTGATTTCCTTTTGAAATTTCGGCTCACTGTTGATCTTGGCAATCTAAGGATCATCTACCCGTCAACCGGACTTGAGCGAAATTCTTGGACACTTACCTCCGAGCGTTTGGAGTTACTGGTCATTCAGCGAACCCCAGTGCATCATTCAGCATAGATATCAGCAGCTCTTCGAGGAAAAAAGTCGCATTGCGATCTTAACAAGTCAGAGCTACGAGTCTCCAAAACTATGCACCATATCATCAGAGAAGGTCAACCTATTGCATTCAAGAAGCGACCACTGGCCCCTGCTAAACTGAAAGCTTCCCAAGAGGAATTTTCAAGGCTTTTGGAATAGGGAATCATCAGACCATCGAAAGGTTCATGGGCGTCACTACTGCACTTAGTCCCCAAATTAAACGGATCGTACAGAGCCTGTGGAGTTTACCGTAAGCTAAATTGAATTTACAAAATTTGATGCATATCCTATTCCAAATATTAACACCTTACTTGAAAAACTCAACGGCAGCAATTTCTTTACAGTGATTGACCTCAGACAAGCCCACCAGCACATCCCGGTAGCACCAGAAGGTATTGAAAAGACTGCAGTCATCACTCTATTTAGCCCTTTCGAATACCTTTACATGCCTTTTGGACTTAAGTGTGCTAAACAGACATTTCAAAGATTCATGGGAAGCATACTTCGCGATGTCGCAGCTTATTGTATGTCATATCTCGATGTCATAATGGTATTCAGTCCAGACTTAGAATCTCCTGCCAAGCATCTACGAAATGTCCTCTCACACATATCCAACCACGGACTTAAGATCAACTGTGACAAGACGCAGATTGCAACTACATCCGTGGACTTCTTATGGCATCATATCACGCCACAATGTATTCAACCTTTGCCGTAAAGGCGAATTTAATCATGAATATCAAGTCACCGAAGACTGTTAGTGAGTTGCAGAAAATTCTGGGAGTACTAAACTACTATCGCAAGTTCCTTCCATGCCTTTCAAGACAAATTTATCCTTTGTGCAGGCACCTGCGGAATCGAAAAGTACTTAGCAAGAATTCCATCATTGCTTGGTCATCCGAAGACGAGGAATTACTTCGACTCGCCATCAACTCGTTAGCAAATGCCACAATGCTAACGCATCCAGATTTTCAACGACCATTTCTACTCACTACAGATGTTTCTGAATTCGCTATTGGAGCCACTTTGGAACAAGAGATCGACGGATTTCGGAAGCCTATCAGTTTCTACTCGCGTATTCTCCAAACAGTAGAAACGAGATACGAAACTTTCGCTAATTATCATCATCATCATTTCCAGCCACACAAAAGTCAAGGACTAATTTTTCACTGCCATATAACCATAAGGAGTGGAAAAAAAGTATATAAGTGAATTTAGATAAATTATTATTGAGATTTACGAGAGAGGGAGAGGGGTAGAGAGAGAAGGAAAACCTTGCTATTATGAGTAAATTTATCAGGATAACTCACAGAAATGAGGCAAACTAAGCCCTCCACAACACCATTATGGCCAAGTTAGCATTCGGGCAAGGCGACATCAGCAACACAGCTTCCTTGCGGATTTCACCGTATCACGTCATAAACAAACCGAACCTCGCAGCTAACTTTGCCCTACTAAGAAAAGAAAGTTACGAAGATGATTCTACTATACATCTTCAACAAGATCGCCACTGGGCTCGATTCGCTGCCATATCGCTAAGGGTTTCTAACCAAGAACTGTGATGTGCACGAGGACCCCATCCCAGCAGACGAGTGGATCCTATACTACCCAATTTGGATGTAAGTGACTTTAATTGTTTCTGCCATGTCAAAATCTGACCACCTTGTTTCTTACGCCAATTTGGTGCTGGATGAGAGAACAGAGCTCTATTGGGCAATCGGAATGAGGGCATACGCAAAACGTGACCGAGCCAACGAAGTTGATGGAGCCTTATTTGCTTTTCTAAAGACGAGCACTTATTGTCAGATCCAAAAATACGTCTACGGATGTCAACGTTAGTTATTCGTTGTTGGTAACCAACATGTGCTATACTTCTCAAACAACGATGATCGAATGCCTGTAAGCGTCTCAGATCATCAACTCTAAGAGGCCAAGTTTCACTAGCGTATAGTAAGACTGCGCGTACAGATGCATTGTAAACACGACCTTTAAGGCAAAGTGAAATATTCGCGTTTCTCCATAAATGACGAAGGTTCGAGAAAGCTACTCTAGCTTTCGCGATCCGTATTCTCACCTCGTAGGACATATTGGCTAAGTTATTGATAGAGCTCCCAAGATATGTAAACCTGTCGACTATGTCAAGATCTTCATTCTGCAGTTGCAAAATCGGAGTGAGTGGTGGGTGATCCTGTAACAGTATCTTACATTTAGATGGTGCGAATTTCATACCGAAAGACGGAACAACGTTTGCTGAGCTATTTAAGGTGGTCTGGGCAGCATGCTAATTGTCGAATAATAGTACGATATCGTCCGCATAGTCAAGATCGACTAGTTTATCTCCCGGAAGAACTTAAACTCCAGCGTGCTGAACGTGTGAGAGACTGTTGTTCATAATAGCATCGATTACAAAATTAAACAAAAATGGGGAAAGTGGACAACCTTGACGAACACCACTGCTGGTTGTAATGTCATGCGTTAATTCGTTGTAAACCTTAACGCGACCAGAAGTATTTGTGTAGAGAGCTCGTATAATATTAACAAATTTAGTGGGCACGCCGCTTTTTGACAAGATATGAAATAAAACATTGCAATCCACCAAATCAAATGCACCCTTGAAGTCTAGGAAGACGACTATTGTGGGACGGTGATATAAATGTCTCTGTTCAAGAACTTGCCTTAGCGTAAAAATATTATCTATACAACCTCGTCCTTCGCGGAATCCGGCCTGCTCTTCTCTTGTTTGTGATTCACGTGAAGCGCTAAGACGACGTAGGATAATCGAAGCAAATAACCTTGATACGACCGGAGTCAAACTTATACCACGATGGTTATCGCACGAATTACGATTGCCTTTTTTGAAGATGGGAATGATGGTCGACTCATTCCAGTCAAGTGGTACGGTTTCCTCATTCCATATAGTATGAAAAAGTTTGGTCAACGCTCCTGAAATTATATCGCCACCATCCTTAAACAATCCCGGAAGCAGATCATCGGGGCCGGCGGCTTTGCGGCGCTTAAGAGATAGGATTGCATCGCGTACTTCTAACTCGGATGGTTCTTCGGGACTAACATTCCACACTGTTGATGCAGACATGCTTTCGGGAAGCGGAACTGACGCGGGTGGCCAAGAAAATTGATCTCTAAAGTGTTCAGCCCACCTGTCAAGACGACTTATTTTATCGGTTATTAATTCGTTGTTACTATTATTTATAGTTTCGCTAACTTTTAACTTTCTCGGACCTGTTGTGCGTATAAATTGGAACAAACAGCGACTGTTACCTGACGCGAAAGCTACTTCCGTTTGTTCAGCTTTTCTGCTCCAAAAGTTTTCGAGATCGCCTTTTAGACTACGCTTAAGTTGGCGTCTTATATTGCAATGGGTATTATTATGACTCGAGCCAGGTGGAATTTGGCGCCTTATTTCGAGTATCTCCATAGATTTTACAGAGAGCCAATGATTATTTCTACGGGGGCTTGCTATGCCACATACAGTAGTACCTGCATTGTGCATAGTGGAACTTATCCTGGACCAAAGTATATTCGAATTTTCGCTGTTCAGACCAGTTAGATTAGCCTTGAGAATATTTTCATAGTTTTGTCGGATGGACGGTTGTTCGAGTTTACCTACATCAATTTGGGGTTTATTCTTAATTATTTTTCCGGAAAATTTTAGAGCAAAGTTCGGTCGAGAACTTCTCGCCATCCACGACGCAGTGCGCCATTTTATCAGCATCATTGGCAGTAGCAGATTTTTTGTTTTCACGGATCATGCACCATTAGTTAGCGCACTTTGAAGCACAACTTCAACTATCGCCAAGTATCCTGCCAGAGTAGAAAGACAGCTTTCACGTCTAAGCAAATGGCAATTTGACATCTTTCACGTCAAGAGCGAACAAAACTTCATTGCAGATGTTCTTTCCAGGCCAGACGTGTCGCTACAACCCCCTTCGCCGTCGTCATTCACTGTCAACTCCGTGACACTCAGTGAACCTGCACTAACGCCGTCCCCCCTTCAAACGGAACAGCGCGGTGACATTCACATTTAAAGATCAATAGCCCGTCACCCAACCAAGTTCATATGCCGTCTCTGGGAAGGCTTACCAATTGTTTACTTCATGGGTACGCAACCCAACAAACCAGTTCTGCTGACCACCCTTCAGAGAAAAGTTTTCGACTCAATTCACTCAATTTCTCCCCCAGGAAGCCAAGCGACTGTCCGACTTCTCACAGATCGTTTCTGTGGTCACAGACTTAGGCAGAACGCAAAACGATGGGTCTCCGAGACAAGATCACACGGCACAGTCGTTCTAAGTTACAAAATTTCCGAACTACTCGCCTAGCCATCGTCCACGTCGACATAGTTCATCTGACAATGGTTCAAGGTTTCAGCTACCTTCTAACTATGATTGATAGATTTACACGGTGGCCTGCGGCACTACCTCTTGGCACCATTTCTGCAGACGAATTAACTAACGGTTTTATCTCTGCATATAAATCCATTTATGGTGTTGCCAATGAGGTCATCACGGACAGAGGCACTTGCTTCTTATCGGATCGTTTCAAAACCACCTTGCGGTACATGGGATACAATTTACGCCCGACGACTGTCTATTATCCCCAAGCTAAGGGTATGGTACAGAAAATGCATAGGGAACTCAAGGCTGCTTTAGCATCCTCGCTCATTAATGGCAACTGGGTCGATGCACTACCTTTAGTTCTGCTTGCCAAACGTTCCCATACTCGTGAATCCATTAAAACTTCTGCATCACAGCTCTTGTATGACATGGATCTACGCCTGCCTAGTCAGATTCCACGTCTACTACCCTCACAGGATGACCCACAAGACGAAGCCCCCCGACTCCGACTTCATTTCGATAACATGTCTGAACAGCAGCCGAGACATACGCTTCGTCCAGTCTTCGCTCACCCACAGCTCCACAGCTGTAAAAGAGTACTTGTTCGCAATGACACTGCTGTTACACCACTACAACTAAAGTATCGCGGTCCTTACCCGATTTTGCTCGGCCACACAAATACATCATTATTATGCAAGGCGCGATACCAAAATCCATAAGCATAGACAGGTTGAAACCGTTTATCGAACTGCCTGATCCTGAGAGCATTCAACCTTCTGCACACGTCTCAGGCTCCATCTGCCTACAATCTCAATAGCTTGCTTGGCATAACGCGTAATTGATTTTTTTTTTAAACATTAATTTTTCGTTATTCTATGTATTACATTTTTAACTTTACGTTATTTTTCGCATTTATCTCACGTGGCATAACCAGCTGTTCTTAGTTAACAATTGTGTAGCATTTTGAACAGTTCTTTGGTATTATGCCATCTCTGAGGCAATGTTTGAGTACATATATTTTTTGTAGTTATCTCTGATTTTCATGTATATATTTTTACATTATAATGTATGCTACACTGTCTATTTTGGTATGACCAGCTACTTAGAGCAAACGCTTTCGTGTAGCAACACTAAGTAGTTATCAGCTTCATATCTGTTACAAGACACTTTCAATGCATATCTCATCTTCATCAGTTGCACAGAGACCACTCTACAAATATCATGACCACAACGTCGAGCACACACTAGCTCCTTTGTGTTTTGTCCACCTATGTTGGATGGTCCACGTACTTGTATGTCTTCCGTGTTTATTATTAGCGTATCGTCTAGACGAGCCTTAATTATGCCTAATTCTGCAGTTAAATCATTCATTTAAGAAGTCAATGCCTGAATCAATGTTTCCAACCCATCAGAAGCCATTTTAAATGTACTAAAAATGCTTCATTTTTACTCAATTATATATAGAATTTTGCTCGCACAACGAGCATCGATTTAATAAAACAAATTTACACATTAATTAATTTATGTTCACTTCAGCTCGAAGTCTGCTTTTCTCATTGGGCTGACTGCTTCATTCTTATACGGGCGCTTCTGCGAGGAATTTCCTGTTGAAATATTGTCTGCCCTAGATAAGACCCTTTGTTCATTATTTGTCTTAAAGGTGGCCATTGCCATATCTTCCCCCCCCCCCTCAGGAATTGGCTTTCGCACTCTGCTTAAACGATCCAGTGCAACAGCTCGTGGTCCATCGGGCAGGCTAACAAAATCAGTATTGTGGTCTGCGTCCACCCTATCCACGCGATACGGCCCATCATTGACAGCCTGCAGTGCCATGGGCTCGACCTTCGCTACCATGACATAGTCGCCGACCTTTAGGCGAGTGCGTGTCGGTTGCCTTGCATAGCCTTGTCGCTGTGTGGCACCTACATATTCAGTTAACTGTTTTAGTCGTTCCTGAATATCCGCTATGGTGCAGCGCTCATGGAATCCTTGGATTACAGGTTCACCTGGCAGTCTTATGTGTCCTCCATAGACCATGGTCGTTGGAGCGAATCCTGTAGCTGTTGAGACAGTAAAGCGCATGGCCCGCTCGACCAAATGTAATTTGTCTCTCCACGTTCCCGGGCTCTCGTGGCACCAACATCGCAGTACCTCTTTCATCGTCCTATGTGCGCGCTCAGCTGTCGCATTGGTTTGCGGGTGATAAGTGGCTGTGCGGGAATACTTTATGTCAAGGTCTTTGCACCACTGATTAAATTCTTTCGACTCAAACTGTGCGCTTTGATCGGTAACTATAACTTGTGGTGCACCGAATCGACTGAGCCATCGCTCTTCTAAGCCCGTTATAATCTTCTCTTTTGGGATTTTCTTCAGTGGTAAAGGCTCGACCCATCGCGTAAACTTATCGACCATGGTAAACACATAGGCTACTCTACCACGAGCTACTGCCGGTGTACCTACCAGGTAAATATGCTGAAACTAGTTCCGTGCAGTGGTATTGAAAGCAATCGGAGTGAACTTTTCTGGTTTTTGTGGCTTACAACGTTGGCATTTAGTGCACTGTTGACAATAGCTACGAATATATTTGGACATGCCAGGCCAATACAACCGTGACTGCAATGTCTCAATGAGTCGCCCGGAGCCGGCATGTCCCAACGTTTCACGCCAAAATGATATCGATTCCGTTCTTATAGACTACGGCACAAACCATTGAACTGTTTGTCCTACTTTTAGCACCAATAGGCTGTTTTGCAGGCTTAACGTTTTATACGGTGCGGACACCACTGTGGCGTTTTTTAATTGATTGACTATTTCCTGACATGTAGCATCTCTTCCCTGTTCTTCAGAGACTTTTATAAGCGGCGAAATCCGCACAGCGGAAATTCTGCTGAGCGCATCGGCCGCCGCATTCTCGATTCCTGCTCTGATGAATTGATATATCGTACTCTTCTAGTTCTTCAATGGCTCGATGTACACGTTTCTTCTCAATATATAGTGATCTCCAATGCACTAGCGCATTTTGGTCGGTAAAGACGTCCACGTGTCCCCCGATGACAAAATATCTAAACTTCCGCAGCGCCCATTGTACGGCAAGTAATTCTTTTTCTGTGACTGTATAGTTCTGTTCCGCCTTAGTGAGTGTGCGACTTATTTATTGCGCAGGACATCCGTCAGCTTGTACCACCGCTCCTATACCAATATCTGACGCGTCTGTAACAATTGACATATTACCTAACGGGAAAGTCAAAATAGTTGCATCTATTAATTTCTGCTTACATAGCACAAACGCTTGTTGAGCCTCCTCCGTCCAACGAAATGGTATCTTGGCACTAGTTAACTGAGATAAGGGCTGTTGCGTAACCGCCATCCCTGCGAGGTATGGTCTATAGAAATTCACCATACCAATAAACCGGCGCAATTGTTTTCTAGTAGTAGGCACCGGATAATCCCTGATAGGTTGTACATTCGAATCTAACGGCATGCATCCGTCCGCTGAGACTAAGTGTCCCAAGAACCGCACTTCTTGACATATCTGTAACTTTTCTGGATTAAAATGTAATCGCCATTCTACAGCTATGGCCAAAATCTTCTGCAGCCTCACACGTAATCCGTATTCAGTAGTGGCCCATATAATAACATCGTCTGCGTAAGCTGTTGTACAAGTTAAGTCAGACACAAACGAGTCCATCATTCTTTGGAACACTTTCGGTGCGTTTTCAAGGCCAAATGGTACCCGGATGAATTGGAAATGACCTTGGGGTACTTGTACCGCTACCTTCCATCGGTCTTCGGGCCGCACGCCTATTTGCCAAAATCCCTATTTAAGATCAAGCGCGGCAAACCATTTGCCTCCCGCTAGCTGTAAGAACAGATCACGCAGAGCCGGCATGGGATACGGGTCCGGTTTAGTTACTGAGTTCAATTGCCTAAAATCAGCCGCTGGTCGGAGCGAACCATCCATTTTCGTAACATAAACCATCGGAGCACGAAAAACAGATGTTGACGGTTCAAGAACGCCGGCTTCTATTATTCTTGGGTTGCTCGAGTCGCTGCTGCTAATTTCTTTGGAGGAGCACCATATACTTTTGGTGGTTCGTAACCGTCATTTAGTTCTAGCCATAGCTTAAACTGGTCGACCGTCGGCCCTGGACGCTCGCTACAATTAGGCAGTTGGAATATAATGTTATATTGGGTTTGAAGATTCTTCCACCTCCCAGGCAGACAATTGGTCTCCTCTTGCATCTTAGGGGTACATATAGACTTTATTGAACTTATTCCCTCAGGCCGCGATAGGCATACACGTTTATTTTGACAGTCTATCGTCTTAACCCATTTTCTAATGAAATCAAGTCCCAATAAGGGCGTTTGCGTATTCGAAACAACAAAAGACATATGATAGACATTTTCATTTATTAACAACTTCGTGTCCCACTCGCCCACAGCCACCATCGATGCGCCCGATGCCTGACATAAACTTGCTTTCGTAGGTTTTACATTGTTCAATGGCCAAGTCAATGGTAGTACCGACACATCAGCTCCAGTATTCAATTGCATTATTACTGGCTGTCCGTTGAAGAGTTCTAAAAATTTAACTTTTATGAAAATTCGTACATTTGGCAATGTTTCCCACACTTCCTTTTCTTCAAAGGCCATCTGGTTCGGACCACATTTTTTTGTTCTGCTGGTCTTCATTCGATCTACCCGTCGGAGCCACCAAAGGAATAATATTTGTGCCCTGCTCTCTCCCACCTTTATTTGTGAGATTGTGCACCCTGTTACCCCACTGCACTGGCCGTTCTCGAGGAGCAGTACATGGGTTTTGCTGACGCTTATACGTCGTATTCGTCGGAGCTGGAGTCCTTAGATACTGATTTTGCTTCCAGGCCACTGGCTGTTGCCTTCTGTCGCGGAACTGCTTATTATGCCGCGAAGAATTCCACTACGGTATGTCGCTCCTGTCAGATGTCGTAACTGGACCCATGCGTGGAGATGCACCTGCCACTTTGTTTGTCATTATGGCCGAACTTTGAAGAGCCTGAAGTCTCTCTTTAAGACCTCCCTGGGCGCTGGATATTTCACCGTATCTGGTAGGATCCAGCAGCATGAACATGATGGCCTCATGTGGTTGCAAGCCGGGTAAAGACTCGGTAAGCTTCGAGAACCACCGCTTGATACGTGCCATGGTATCCATGGGCATCTCACCCATTAATGGTTTCAGGCTGTATAATTCTAAGAACACTTCCTGAGGCCTAGCCCGGAAATGATCCAACACGCGTTTTTTGTATCCTTCATACATGAGGTCAACCGGCAATTCCAATTGGACTGCTACTGTCGGGCCCACTAATTCCTGGACAGCTACACGCACAATAGGTGCTTCCAATGTAAATTCTTGGGCTCGAACTGATGCTTCAAATTTTTCGAACCACAACTGTGGCCTTTCCACATCTAGTGGTGCCAACATCGGCTTAAACTCTGATGACGGTCTGAAATAACTCGTCGATTCGGCTGCAAACGCCGGCATATTTCCTCCTGATTCCTCTTCGGCGCGGTCGCCATTGTTTTGTCCACCTATGTTGGATGGTCCACGTACTTGTATGTCTTCCGTGTTTATTATTAGCGTATCGTCTAGACGAGCCTTAATTATGCCTAATTCTGCAGTTAAATTATTCATTTGAGAAGTCTATGCCTGAATCAACGTTTCCAACCCATCAGAAGACATATTAAATGTACCACAAATGCTTTATTTTTACTCGATTATATGTAGAATTTTGCTCGCACAACGAGCATCGATTTAATAAAACAAATTTACACATTAATTAATTTATGTTCACTTCAGCTCGAAGTCTGCTTTTCTCATTGGGCTGACTGCTTCATTCTTATACGGGCGCTTCTGCGAGGAATTTCTGTTGAAATAATGTCTGTCCTAGATAAGACCCTTTGTTCATTATTTGTCTTGAAGGTGGCCATTGCCACACTTTGGTCGTATACCAACACATTGACGACGATCCAGCCTGCCTAAGCCTTAACTTAAACCTGGCAACTTAAGTGGCGATTTACCGCGAAATCCTCACGCTGTGGCTCCCAAATCTTACACTGCTCTATTTTGCCACATGCGGTACGACCAGCCACAAGAGCTAACAATTTGTGTAGCAATTCCTAGTGGTTACTTGACATCATATCATTATTGAAGAAACCAACAAGCATTCTTCAGCCGAGCATTTATGGTACGTTATTTTTTTGCTTAACTTAGCTCGAACTCTGCCATGAATTTCTTATCTAGCATCGCCGAGAGGAATTTTTTCATTCCTTTTTTTCAGAGAGGAATGTGAAGTAACGTTACAAAGCAATTGCCGACATCTTGCGTAAATTAAATTCAACTCGATTTATGCTGCACCAATGAAAAACTGCGAATCGTGCCGTTAAGCAATAATGTGCAAATAGCCATATAAGGCTATTTAAGCACGGTGAATTTACCATGCAAGTCACTTGCCGCGTTTGCCTTCTCCGACGTCTCTCTGCTACCTTTCACATACGCTGATTTTTGACCTTGCATCACACACATTGGCAATATCAATCCCGCCAATCTTGCTGCTGTACAACTAGAAAGACGAGCCAATTACTTCAGAACTTCAACGAGTTTACTCAGCGATATTTCAAGGCCACAAAAGAAAGAACCACAACCCAAGTCAACCCGAGCTGGTCTCAAGAGTCTAGGAGTACTTCTGTACACCGCTACACCGTCGGACCTTCTCGGCATTTTCAAGAGAACGCAAGACTGGTCCTGTTAAGGCCCCCAACAATAATAACTTAGTATTTATGGCAATCTAACTAACTTTATAGCGTCGTAAGGCATTTACTTGAAGCTGTGGCGTGTAACGACACAAATCAATCGCCGACATATTGCGTAAATTAAATTCAAATTTATTTACGTTGCATCAATGAGAAAAAAGCAAATTGCCGTTTAACCACGTTTAACCACGTTTAACCAATAGTATGCAAGTACACATATTGCATGCTATTTAAGCACGGTAATTTACCATGCAAGTCAGTTGGTCGTATCTGCGTTCTGCCTCGTGTTACACATGTGCGTGCTGTCGGCTGTCAATACCTACGCTGGATATTGATTCGTTTCACCAACAATTGGCAACATTCGTGACTCACCGTGTTGCACTTCAGCCAGCAAGACGAGCCAATTAATGCAGAACTTCAACCAAGTTGTCCACACATGATAGCAACAGCAGGAACCACAACCAGACTCCACCCAAGGAACAGAACATCAACTTACATATATATAACTTACGCGAACGCCGCCAAGGCCCTCTTAAGGGCCCCATATCAGTAACTAATCTCTATTCAGAGCTCCTTAACCGAGTTTGTAACGTCGTACGGCATTTACTTGAAGCCGGGGCGTTACAAAATTGGCGACCGCGCCAGGATATTGATTATTGTTCTGATTTTTTGGTATAAATAAAATTGACTTTTTCATCTATTTGGGATAAATAGATTGACATTTGTGTTTTCTTTACCCTGATCGTGGTTTTCTGGGAATTCGGTTGGGTATATATTCGTGGATTTGTGGTGAATTTTTGGGGGGTATAATAATAATACGGGGCATCTGTTAGTCTTTCCTACGTATAAAACGGCACCGTACGTACTGAACAGGCCAATTGCGGATTTTTGGAAACAGTGACATTTTTTGTTCTGCGCTCATTCAACTTTGGAAGCTGTTTGTGGGTAAGTGTTTCGTTAAAGTATATTTATACATTTTCATATTGCTTATAAATTTATGTTTTTAAGATCCCGTAAGATTGTTGATATGTCAGGTCCAATTTAAATATTGATGTTCCTGTTTGGGATGGAGATAGTGAGCTATTCTTTATGCGCGTAGACTCCGCTTTCTCCCCGTTTCCTGATTATGACAGTCATCAAAAACTGTCAAAGGTTTTTGCTAAACTACCTTCTGAATTGCAGCGACGGATTTATCCTAAGCTTGAGGCCATTAGGAAGCTACCTAATCCCATTTTGGGCCTACAAAACGAGGTAGAATCCTTGCTTGGACCCACGGAAACTGAGCAGATAATAAACAAATATGCGCAGTTAGATATGCCAAATCTTGGCCCCATCAAAATACTGAGGGAATTACGGAAACGTTGGTATTAAACCAACATTTCTGACCATGAGGCTAAGGTTGTTTTTATTAACAATCTTCCCCAAACATTAAAACTCTTTGCCAGACAGCTCCCCAACACTCTCTCTATAGATGACTTATCTGAGAGATGTGAGTTAGAATATAGGGTTTTGGAACCCAAAGTGAATCCATCATCCTTTTCTTCACCCCCGCAAGATGATAGAATCTCCTCCTTAGAGAGAACAGTGGCGAACATGGCCAAAGTTCTAGAAGGATTGGCCATTACCAAATCCTAGATAAATCAAGTGAATGCTCGACCAAAATTCGTTTCTAAGTCAAATTATAATGGTAGGCGGCGATCGAGATCTCCGCAATCCTTTAATAAATATGCTCCAAAGAACTGGTCTTATAACCACCAGAAGTTTTTTATGCTTGCCAAGTTTGTCTTTGTCGTTCCGAAGAATTTCCGAATGAGTGTCAATTTCTACAGCTGACGGAGAGGAAAACAGACCGCAGGCACAAGGGTGCAACAGTATCGGGAAACGTCTGGCGCAGGAAGTAGAAGACCGTACTTTCTGCACATCAACGGCATCAACGGCGCTACAGGGAAGAAGCCAACTACAATCCGACATTCCTGTAGACTTTTTTCGTCCACGCTGAATTTTTCACATAGAGAACCAAATGGACAACGCCGGTCGCAATCACCAGCCTATTTGTTTCCATGACCCGGCCAAACAGCCCAACGAACTTCTGCACCTTCTTGATTTCAAAACTGGCGAAGAGTTCATCATAGACACAGGTGCGGCAGTCTCAGTTCTCAAAGGTGATTCAATGGCCGAGATGTCGCTAGGCGTTCTTCTCGCAACAGCTACAGGCGAACCCATACCAACATATGGCTGCCGGTACCGCACACTCAACATAGGCCTACGACGTGAATTTTCCCACAACTTCATCATTGCCAAGGTCTCACATAATATAATAGGCCTTGATTTCCTTCTAAAATTTCGGCTCATTGTTGATCTTGCCAATCAAAAAATCATCGACCCCTCCACCGGACTTGAACAAAGCTTTTGGACACTTGCCTCCGAGCGTTAGGAGTTACAGGTCATTCAACCAACCCCAGTGCATCATTCAGCAGAGATATCAGCAGCTCTTCGAAAATACAAATCGCTTTTCGATCATAACAAGTCAGAGCTACGAGTCTCCAACTCGATGCATCATATCGTCACAGTAGGACAACCTATTGCACTCAAGAAGCAACCACTGGCTCCTGCTAAGCTGAAAGCTGCCCAAGAAGAATTCTCAAGGCTTTTGGAAGAGGGAATCATCAGACCATCGAAAAGTTCATGAGCGTCACCACTGCACTTAGTCTCTAAATCAAACGTATCGTACAGAGCCTGTGGAGACTACCGTAAGCTAAATTCAGTGACAAAATCTGATGCATATCCTATTCCAAATATCAACACTTTACTTGAAAAACTCAACGGCAGCAATTTCTTCTCAGTGATTGACCTCAGACAAGCGTACCATCACATACCGGTAGCACCAGAGGATATCGAGAAAACTGCAGTCATCACTCCATTTGGCCTTTTTGAATATCTTTACATGCCTTTTGGACTCAAGTGTGCTACTCAGACATTTAAAAGATTCATAGACAACATACTTCGCGACGACTCTGCTTATTGTATGTCATATCTAGATGACATTATGGTATTCAGTCCAGATCTAGAATCTCATGCGAAACATCTACGAAATGTCCTCTCACGCTTATCCAACCACGGACTCAAGATCAACTGTGACAAGACGCAGATTGCAGCTTCATCCGTCGACTACTTAGGGCATCGTATCACGGCCCATGGTATTCAACCGTTGCCGTCAAAGACGAATTCAATCAAGAATATCAAGTCACCAAGGACTTTGAGCGATTTGCAGAAAATCCTGGGAGTACTAAACTATTATCGCAAGTTCCTTCCAGGACTTTCAAAACAATTTTATCCTTTGTGCAGGCACCTGCGGAACCGAAAAGGACTTAGCAAGAATTCCACCATAGCTTGGTCATCCGAAGACGAGGAATTACTTCGACTTGCCATCCACTCATTAGCAAATGCCACAATGCTAACGCATCCAGATTTCGAAAAGCCATTTCTACTCACGACAGATGCTTCTGAAATCGCTATTGGAGCCACTTTGGAACAAGAGATCGACGGAGTTCGTAAGCCTATCAGTTTCTACTCGCGTACTCTCCAACCAGTAGAAACGAGGTACGACACTTTCGGCTGAGAACTTCTCGCCATCCATGACGCAGTGCGCCATTTTATCAGCATCATTGGCAGTCGCAGATCTGTTGTTTTCACAGATCATGCACCACTAGTTAGCGCACTTCGAAACGCAACTTCATCTATCGCCAAGTACCCTGCCAGAGTGGAAAGACAGCTTTCTCGTCTAAGCGAATGGCAATTTGACGTCTTTCACGTCAAGGGCAAACAGAACTTCATTGCAGATGCCCTGTCCAGGCCAGACGTCTCTCTACAACCACCTTCGCCGTCACCATTCACTGTCAACTCCGTGGCACTCAGTGAACCTGCACTAACGCCAACTCTCCTGCGAACTGAACAACGCGGTGACATTCACATTCAAAGATCAATAGCCCGTCACCCAACCAAGTTCATATGCCGTCTGTGGGAAGGCTTACCAATTGTTTACTTCACGGGTACGCAGCCCAACAAGCCAGTTCTGCCGACCAGCCTTCAGAGAAAAGTTTTCGAATCAATTCACTCAATTTCTCACCCAGGAAGCCAAGCGACTATCCGACTTCTTACAGATCGTTTCTGGGGTCACAGACTTAGGCAGAATGGTAAACGATGGGTCTCAGAGTGTGCTATTTGTCAGAAAAACAAGATCACACGACACACTCGTTCTAAGTTGCAACATTTTCGGTCTACTTCTCGCCTAGCCATCGTCCACATCAACATAGTTCATCTGGAAAAAGTTTCAAGGTTTCAGCTACCTTCTAACTATGATCGATAGATTTACACGGTGGCCTGCGGCATTACCTCTTGGAACCATTTCTGCAGACGAAGTAACTAACGGTTTTATCTCTGCATGGATATCCAATTATGGTGTTCCCAATGAGGTCATCACGGACAGAGGCACTTGCTTCTTATCGGATCGTTTCAAAACCACCTTGCGGTACATGGGATGCATCTTACGCAAGACGACTGCCTGCCATCCCCAAGCTAATGGCATGGTAGAGAGAATGCATAGGGAACTCAAAGCAGCTTTAGCATCCTCGTCTATTAATGGCAACTGGGTCGATGCACTACCTTTAGTTCTGCTGGCCATGCGTTCCTGTACTCGTGAATCCATTTAAACGTCTGCGTCACAACTCTTGTATGGCATGGATCTACGCCTGCCTAGTCAGCTCCCACGTCTACTACCGGCACAAGATGACCCACAAGACGAAGCTACCCGCCTTCGACTTCATTTCGGTAACATGTCCGAACAGCAGCCGAGACACACGCCTCGTCCAGTCTTCGTTCACCCACAGCTCCACAGCTGCAAGAGAGTACTCGTTCGCAACAATAATGCTGTTGCACCACTACAACCAAAGTATCGCGGTCCTTACCCGATTTTGCTCAAACAACCAAAATACTTCATCATTATGCAAGGCGCTACACCGACATCAGTAAGCATAGACAGGTTGAAACCGTTTATCAAACCACCTGATCCTGAGAGCGTTCAACCTTCTACACACGTCTCAGGATCCGTCTGCCCACAATCTCAATAACCTGCTTTGTATAACGCGTAATTAATTTTTTTTAAACATTAACATTAACTATAAATTTTTTTAACCTTGCGTTATTTTTCGTATTTGTCTCACGTGGCATAACCAGCTGTTCTTAGCTAACAATTGTGTAGCATTTTTTAACAGTTCCTTGGTATTATGCCATCTCTGAGGCAATGTTCGTGTACATAGTTTTATGCAGTTACCTTTGATTTTAATGTATATATTTTTACATTATAATGTATTTCTCACACATGACATTACACTGCCTATTTTGGTATGACCAGCTACTTAGAGCTAACGCTTTCGTGTAGAAACACTAAGTAGTGATCAGCTACATATCATGGTACAGGCCACTGTCAATGCATATCTCAACTTTATCAATTGCACAAAGACCACTCTACAAATGTCATGACCACAACGTCGAGCACTCTAGCTCCTTTGGTCGTATACAAACACATTGACAACGATCCAACCTGCTTAGGTTTTTATCTTAAACCTGGCAAATTCAGAGGCGATTTACCTCGAAATCTTCACGCTGCGGCTCCAAAAACTTACACTGCTCTATTTTGCCTCACGTGCTATGACCGTCCACTAGAGCTAACAATTTGTGTAGCAATTCCTAGTGGTTACCTGGCATCATATCATTGTTGAAGCAACCAACAAGCATATTTAAGCCCAGCACTTATGGTTCATCATATTTTTGCTTAACTTGGTTCGAATTCTGTCATGCATAACTTATCTAGCCTCGCAGAAAGGAATTTTTTTTCCTTTTTTTTCAGAGAAGGAAGTGTTGTAACGACACAAATCAATCGCCGACATATTGCGTAAATTAAATTCAAATTTATTTACGTTGCACCAATGAGAAAAAAGCAAAATTGCCGTTTAACCACGTTTAACCACGTTTAACCAATAGTGTGCAAGTACACATATTGCATGCTATTTAAGCACGGTAATTTACCATGCAAGTCAGTTGGTCGTATCTGCGTTCTGCCTCGTGTTACACATGTGCGTGCTGTCGGCTGTCAATACCTACGCTGGATATTGATTTGTTTCACCAACAATTGGCAACATTCGTGACTCACCGTGTTGCACTTCAGCCAGCAAGACGAGCCAATTAATGCAGAACTTCAACCAAGTTGTCCACACATGATAACAACAGCAGGAACCACAACCAGAGTCCACCCAAGGAACAGAACATCAACTTACATATATATAACTTACGCGAACGCCGCCAAGGCCCTCTTAAGGGCCCCCATATCAGTAACTAATCTCTATTCAGAGCACCTTAACCGAGTTTGTAACGTCGTACGGCATTTACTTGAAGCCGGGGCGTTTACAAAATTGGCGACCGCGCCAGGATATTGATTATTGTTCTGATTTTTTGGTATAAATAAAATTGACTTCCTTTTTCATCTATTTGGGATAAATAGATTGACATTTGTGTTTTCTTTACCCTGATCGTGGTTTTCTGGGAAATCTGTTGGGTATATATTCGTGGATTTGTGGGGATAATTATAATACATTGTCATCAAAGGCCAACTGGGCCTCTATTTAACTTTCCTACGTACGAAACGGCACCGTACGTACACGTCAAACTCAACTATGGAAGCTGTTTGTGGGTAAGCGTTTCGTTAAAGTATATTTATATATTTTCATATTGCTTATAAATTTATGCTTTTAAGATCCCGTAAGATTGTTAAAATGTCAGGTCCAATTTTAGATATTGATGTTCCTGTTTGGGATGGAGATAGTGAGCTATTTTTTATGCGCGTAGACTCCGCTTTCTCCCCGTTTCCTGATTATGACAGTCATCAAAAACTGTCGAAAGGTTTTTGCTAAACTACCTTCTGAATTGCAGCGACGGATTTATCCTAAGCTTGAGGCCATTAGGAAGCTACCTAATCCCATTTTGGGCCTACAAAACGAGGTAGAATCCTTGCTTGGACCCACGGAAACTGAGCAGATAATAAACAAATATGCGCAGTTAGATATGCCAAATCTTGGCCCCATAGAAATACTGAGGGAATTACGGAAACGTTGGTATAAAACCAACATTTCTGACCATGAGGCTAAGGTTGTTTTTATTAACAATCTTCCCCAAACATTAAAACTCTTTGCCAGACAGCTCCCCAACACTCTCTCTATAGATGACTTATCTGAGAGATGTGAGTTAGAATATAGGGTTTTGGAACCCAAAGTGAATCCATCATCCTTTTCTTCACCCCCGCAAGATGATAGAATCTCCTCTTTAGAGAGAACAGTGGCGAACATGGCCAAAGTTCTAGAAGGATTGGCCATTACCAAATCTGAGATAAATCAAGTGAATGCTCGACCAAAATTCGTTTCCAAGTCAAATTATAATGGTAGGCGGCGATCGAGATCTCCGCAATCCTTTAATAAATATGCTCCAAAGAACTGGTGTTATAACCACCAGAAGTTTTTTATGCTTGCCAAGTTTGTCTTTGTCGTTCCGAAGAATTTCCGAATGAGTGTCAATTTCCACAGCTGACGGAGAGGACAACAGACCGCAGGCACAAGGGTGCATCAGTATCGGGAAACGTCTGGCGCAGGAAGTAGAAGACCGTACTTTCTGCACATCAACGGCATCAACGGCGCTACAGGGAAGAAGCCAACTACAATCCGACATCCCTGTCGACTCTTTTCGTCCACGCCGAATTTTTCACATAGAGAACCAAACAGACAATGCCGGTCGCAATCACCAGCCTACTTGTTTGCATGACCCGGCCAAACAGCCAAACGAACTTCTGCACCTTCTTGATTTCAAAACTGGCGAAGAGTTCATCGTAGACACAGGTGCGGCAGTCTCAGTTCTCAAAGGTGATTCAATGGCCGAGATGTCGCTAGGCGTTCTTCTCGCAACAGCTACAGGCGAGCCCATACCAACTTATGGCTGCCAATACCGCACACTCAACATAGGTCTACGACGTGAATTTTCCCACAACTTCATCATTGCCAAGGTCTCACATAATATAATAGGCCTTGATTTCCTTCTAAAATTTCGGCTCATTGTTGATCTTGCCAATCAAAAGATCATCGACCCCTCCACCGGACTTGAACAAAGCTTTTGGACACTTGCCTCCGAGCGTTTGGAGTTACAGGTCATTCAGCCAACCCCAGTGCATCATTCAGCAGAGATATCAGCAGCTCTTCGAAAATACAAATCGCTTTTCGATCTTAACAAGTCAGAGCTACGAGTCTCCAACACGATGCATCATATCGTCACAGAAGGACAACCTATTGCACTCAAGAAGCGACCACTGGCTCCTGCTAAGCTGAAAGCTGCCCAAGAAGAATTCTCAAGGCTTTTGGAAGAGGGAATCATCAGACCATCGAAAAGTTCATGGGCGTCACCACTGCACTTAGTCTCAAAATCAAACGGATCGTACAGAGCCTGTGGAGACTACCGTAAGCTAAATTCAGTGACAAAATCTGATGCATATCCTATTCCAAATATCAACACTTTACTTGAAAAACTCAACGGCAGCAATTTCTTCTCAGTGATTGACCTCAGACAAGCGTACCATCACATACCGGTAGCACCAGAGGATATCGAGAAAACTGCAGTCATCACTCCATTTGGCCTTTTTGAATATCTTTACATGCCTTTTGGACTTAAGTGTGCTACTCAGACATTTCAAAGATTCATAGACAACATACTTCGCGACGACTCTGCTTATTGTATGTCATATCTCAATGACATTATGGTATTCAGTCCAGATCTAGAATCTCATGCGAAACATCTACGAAATGTCCTCTCACGCTTATCCAACCACGGACTCAAGATCAACTGTGACAAGACGCAGATTGCAACTTCATCCGTCGACTTCTTAGGGCATCGTATCACGGCCCAAGGTATTCAACCGTTGCCGTCAAAGACGAATTCAATCAAGAATATCAAGTCACCAAGGACTTTGAGCGATTTGCAGAAAATCCTGGGAGTACTAAACTATTATCGCAAGTTCCTTCCAGGACTTTCAAAACAACTTTATCCTTTGTGCAGGCACCTGCGGAACCGAAAAGGACTTAGCAAGAATTCCATCATTGCTTGGTCATCCGAAGACGAGGAATTACTTCGACTTGCCATCAACTCGTTAGCAAATGCCACAATGCTAACGCATCCAGATTTCGAAAAGCCATTTCTACTCACGACAGATGCTTCTGAATTCGCTATTGGAGCCACTTTGGAACAAGAGATCGACGGAGTTCGGAAGCCTATCAGTTTCTACTCGCGTACTCTCCAACCAGTAGAAACGAGGTACGACACTTTCGGCCGAGAACTTCTCGCCATCCACGACGCAGTGCGCCATTTTATCAGCATCATTGGCGGTAGCAGATTTGTTGTTTTCACAGATCATGCACCACTAGTTAGCGCACTTCGAAACGCAACTTCATCTATCGCCAAGTACCCTGCCAGAGTGGAAAGACAGCTTTCTCGTCTAAGCGAATGGCAATTTGACGTCTTTCACGTCAAGGGCAAACAGAACTTCATTGCAGATGCCCTGTCTAGGCCAGACGTCTCTCTACAACCACCTTCGCCGTCACCATTCACTGTCAACTCCGTGGCACTCAGTGAACCTGCACTAACGCCAACTCTCCTGCGAACTGAACAACGCGGTGACATTCACATTCAAAGATCAATAGCCCGTCACCCAACCAAGTTCATATGCCGTCTGTGGGAAGGCTTACCAATTGTTTACTTCACGGGTACGCAGCCCAACAAGCCAGTTCTGCCGACCAGCCTTCAGAGAAAGGTTTTCGATTCAATTCACTCAATTTCTCACCCAGGAAGCCAAGCGACTGTCCGACTTCTTACAGATCGTTTCTGGGGTCACAGACTTAGGCAGAATGTTAAACGATGGGTCTCAGAGTGTGCTATTTGTCAGAAAAACAAGATCACACGACACACTCGTTCTAAGTTGCAACATTTTCGGTCTACTTCTCGCCTAGCCATCGTCCACATCGACATAGTTCATCTGACAAAGGTTCAAAGTTTCAGCTACCTTCTAACTATGATCGATAGATTTACACGGTGGCCTGCGGCATTACCTCTTGGCACCATTTCTGCAGACGAAGTAACTAACGGTTTTATCTCTGCATGGATATCCAATTATGGTGTTCCCAATGAGGTCATCACGGACAGAGGCACTTGCTTCTCATCTGATCGTTTCAAAACCACCTTGCGGTACATGGGATGCATCTTACGCCAGACGACTGCCTACCATCCCCAAGCTAATGGCATGGTAGAGAGAATGCATAGGGAACTCAAAGCAGCTTTAGCATCCTCGTCCATTAATGGCAACTGGGTCGATGCACTACCTTTAGTTCTGCTGGCCATGCGTTCTCGTACTCGAGAATCCATTAAAACGTCTGCGTCACAACTCTTGTATGGCATGGATCTACGCCTGCCTAGTCAGCTCCCACGTCTACTACCGGCACAAGATGACCCACAAAGCGAAGCTACCCGCCTTCGACTTCATTTCGGTAACATGTCCGAACAGCAGCCGAGACACACGCCTCGTCCAGTCTTCGTTCACCCACAGCTCCACAGCTGCAAGAGAGTACTCGTTCGCAACAATAATGCTGTTGCACCACTACAACCAAAGTATCGCGGTCCTTACCCGATTTTACTCAGACAACCAAAATACTTCATCATTATGCAAGGCGCTACACCGACATCAGTAAGCATAGACAGGTTGAAACCGTTTATCGAACCACCTGATCCTGAGAGCGTTCAACCTTCTACACACGTCTCAGGCTCCGTCTGCCCACAATCTCAATAACCTGCTTTGTATAACGCGTAATTAATTTTTTTTAAACATTAACATTAACTATAAAATTTTTTAACCTTTCGTTATTGTTCGTATTTGTCTCACGTGGCATAACCAGCTGTTCTTAGCTAACAATTGTGTAGCATTTTTGAACAGTTCTTTGGTATTATGCCATCTCTGAGGCAATGTTCGTGTACATATTTTTATGCAGTTACCTTTGATTTTAATGTATATATTTTTACATTATAATGTATTTCTCACACATGACATTACACTGCCTATTTTGGTATGACCAGCTACTTAGAGCTAACGCTTTCGTGTAGCAACACTAAGTAGTGATCAGCTTCATATCATGGTACAGGCCACTTTCAATGCATATCTCAACTTTATCTATTTCACAAAGACCACTCTACAAATGCCATGACCACTACGTCGAGCACTTTAGCTCCTTTGGTCGTATACAAACACATTGACAACGATCCAACCTGCTTAGGTTTTTATCTTAAACCTGGCAAATTCAGAGGCGATTTACCTCGAAATCTTCACGCTGCGGCTCCAAAAACTTACACTGCTCTATTTTGCCTCACGTGCTATGACCGTCCACTAGAGCTAACAATTTGTGTAGCAATTCCTAGTGGTTACCTGGCATCATATCATTGTTGAAGCAACCAACAAGCATATTTAAGCCCAGCACTTATGGTTCATCATATTTTTGCTTAACTTGGTTCGAACTCTGTCATGCATTTCTTACGCCTCGCAGGGGTAAGGGAGTGTTGTAACGACACAAATCAATCGCCGACATATTGCGTAAATTAAATTCAAATTTATTTACGTTGCACCAATGAGAAAAAAGCAAATTGCCGTTTAACCACGTTTAACCACGTTTAACCAATAGTATGCAAGTACACATATTGCATGCTATTTAAGCACGGTAATTTACCATGCAAGTCAGTTGTGGCATTTGCCTTCTACCTGCTTCACGCGTGTGCGTTCTGTCGGCTGTCAATACGTGTGCGCTCTGTCGGCTGTCAATACCTACGCTGGTGATTTGATAGTTTCACCAACAACTAACTACATCCGTGACTCATCTTGTTGCGGGATACCGGAGAGACGAGCCAATTGAGTGCAGGACCTGCAGGACACCATCCACAACGCGATTACAGCTCAACCACGGGAGCGACAACTCAACCAGAGTCCACCCAAGGCTCTAGGACATCTTCAACTCTGAAGACTTCAAGCGAACGCATTACCAGGCCCTCTTAAGGGCCCCCATATCAGTAACTAATCTCTATTCAGAGCACCTTAACCGAGTTTGTAACGTCGTACGGCATTTACTTGAAGCCGGGGCGTTTACAAAATTGGCGACCGCGCCAGGATATTGATTATTGTTCTGATTTTTTTGGTATAAATAAAATTGACTTCCTTTTTCATCTATTTGGGATAAAAATCGATTAAGATTTGCGTTTTATCTACCGTGATCGTGGCCATCTGTGAATTTTTTTGGGTATATATATATATTCGTGGTTTGTGTTGGGGGATATAATAATAGATTGACATTTGTGTTTTCTTTACCCTGATTGTGGATTTCTGGGAAATCTGTTGGGTATATATTCGTGGATTTGTGGGGATAATAATAACACATCGGCATCAAAGGCCAACGGGGCCTTTGTTCATCTTTTCTACGTACAAAACGGCACCGTACGTACTCAACAACTCAACTTCGGATTTTTGGAAACAGTGACTTTTTGTTCTGCTCTTATTCAACTGTGGAAGCTGTTTGTGGGTAAGCGTTTCGTTAAAGTATATTTATATATTTTCATATTGCTTTTAATTTATGCTTTTAAGATCCCGTAAGATTGTTAAAATGTCAGGTCCAATTTTAGATATTGATGTTCCTGTTTGGGATGGAGATAGTGAGCTATTCTTTATGCGCGTAGACTCCGCTTTCTCCCCGTTTCCTGATTATGACAGTCATCAAAAACTGTCGAAGGTTTTTGCTAAACTACCTTCTGAATTGCAGCGACGGATTTATCCTAAGCTTGAGGCCATTAGGAAGCTACCTAATCCCATTTTGGGCCTACAAAACGAGGTAGAATCCTTGCTTGGACCCACGGAAACTGAGCAGATAATAAACAAATATGCGCAGTTAGATATGCCAAATCTTGGCCCCATAGAAATACTGAGGGAATTACGGAAACGTTGGTATAAAACCAACATTTCTGACCATGAGGCTAAGGTTGTTTTTATTAACAATCTTCCCCAAACATTAAAACTCTTTGCCAGACAGCTCCCCAACACTCTCTCTATAGATGACTTATCTGAGAGATGTGAGTTAGAATATAGGGTTTTGGAACCCAAAGTGAATCCATCATCCTTTTCTTCACCCCCGCAAGATGATAGAATCTCCTCCTTAGAGAGAACAGTGGCGAACATGGCCAAAGTTCTAGAAGGATTGGCCATTACCAAATCGGAGATAAATCAAGTGAATGCTCGACCAAAATTCGTTTCCAAGTCAAATTATAATGGTAGGCGGCGATCGAGATCTCCGCAATCATTTAATAAATATGCTCCAAAGAACTGGTGTTATAACCACCAGAAGTTTTTTATGCTTGCCAAGTTTGTCTTTGTCGTTCCGAAGAATTTCCGAATGAGTGTCAATTTCCACAGCTGACGGAGAGGACAACAGACCGCAGGCACAAGGGTGCATCAGTATCGGGAAACGTCTGGCGCAGGAAGTAGAAGACCGTACTTTCTGCACATCAACGGCATCAACGGCGCTACAGGGAAGAAGCCAACTACAATCCGACATCCCTGTCGACTCTTTTCGTCCACGCCGAATTTTTCACATAGAGAACCAAACAGACAATGCCGGTCGCAATCACCAGCCTACTTGTTTGCATGACCCGGCCAAACAGCCAAACGAACTTCTGCACCTTCTTGATTTCAAAACTGGCGAAGAGTACATCGTAGACACAGGTGCGGCAGTCTCAGTTCTCAAAGGTGATTCAATGGCCGAGATGTCGCTAGGCGTTCTTCTCGCAACAGCTACAGGCGAGCCCATACCAACTTATGGCTGCCAATACCGCACACTCAACATAGGTCTACGACGTGAATTTTCCCACAACTTCATCATTGCCAAGGTCTCACATAATATAATAGGCCTTGATTTCCTTCTAAAATTTCGGCTCATTGTTGATCTTGCCAATCAAAAGATCATCGACCCCTCCACCGGACTTGAACAAAGCTTTTGGACACTTGCCTCCGAGCGTTTGGAGTTACAGGTCATTCAGCCAACCCCAGTGCATCATTCAGCAGAGATATCAGCAGCTCTTCGAAAATACAAATCGCTTTTCGATCTTAACAAGTCAGAGCTACGAGTCTCCAACACGATGCATCATATCGTCACAGAAGGACAACCTATTGCACTCAAGAAGCGACCACTGGCTCCTGCTAAGCTGAAAGCTGCCCAAGAAGAATTCTCAAGGCTTTTGGAAGAGGGAATCATCAGACCATCGAAAAGTTCATGGGCGTCACCACTGCACTTAGTCTCAAAATCAAACGGATCGTACAGAGCCTGTGGAGACTACCGTAAGCTAAATTCAGTGACAAAATCTGATGCATATCCTATTCCAAATATCAACACTTTACTTGAAAAACTCAACGGCAGCAATTTCTTCTCAGTGATTGACCTCAGACAAGCGTACCATCACATACCGGTAGCACCAGAGGATATCGAGAAAACTGCAGTCATCACTCCATTTGGCCTTTTTGAATATCTTTACATGCCTTTTGGACTTAAGTGTGCTACTCAGACATTTCAAAGATTCATAGACAACATACTTCGCGACGACTCTGCTTATTGTATGTCATATCTAGATGACATTATGGTATTCAGTCCAGATCTAGAATCTCATGCGAAACATCTACGAAATGTCCTCTCACGCTTATCCAACCACGGACTCAAGATCAACTGTGACAAGACGCAGATTGCAACTTCATCCGTCGACTTCTTAGGGCATCGTATCACGGCCCAAGGTATTCAACCGTTGCCGTCAAAGACGAATTCAATCAAGAATATCAAGTCACCAAGGACTTTGAGCGATTTGCAGAAAATCCTGGGAGTACTAAACTATTATCGCAAGTTCCTTCCAGGCCTTTCAAAACAACTTTATCCTTTGTGCAGGCACCTGCGGAACCGAAAAGGACTTAGCAAGAATTCCATCATTGCTTGGTCATCCGAAGACGAGGAATTACTTCGACTTGCCATCAACTCGTTAGCAAATGCCACAATGCTAACGCATCCAGATTTCGAAAAGCCATTTCTACTCACGACAGATGCTTCTGAATTCGCTATTGGAGCCACTTTGGAACAAGAGATCGACGGAGTTCGGAAGCCTATCAGTTTCTACTCGCGTACTCTCCAACCAGTAGAAACGAGGTACGACACTTTCGGCCGAGAACTTCTCGCCATCCACGACGCAGTGCGCCATTTTATCAGCATCATTGGCAGTAGCAGATTTGTTGTTTTCACAGATCATGCACCACTAGTTAGCGCACTTCGAAACGCAACTTCATCTATCGCCAAGTACCCTGCCAGAGTGGAAAGACAGCTTTCTCGTCTAAGCGAATGGCAATTTGACGTCTTTCACGTCAAGGGCAAACAGAACTTCATTGCAGATGCCCTGTCTAGGCCAGACGTCTCTCTACAACCACCTTCGCCGTCACCATTCACTGTCAACTCCGTGGCACTCAGTGAACCTGCACTAACGCCAACTCTCCTGCGAACTGAACAACGCGGTGACATTCACATTCAAAGATCAATAGCCCGTCACCCAACCAAGTTCATATGCCGTCTGTGGGAAGGCTTACCAATTGTTTACTTCACGGGTACGCAGCCCAACAAGCCAGTTCTGCCGACCAGCCTTCAGAGAAAGGTTTTCGATTCAATTCACTCAATTTCTCACCCAGGAAGCCAAGCGACTGTCCGACTTCTTACAGATCGTTTCTGGGGTCACAGACTTAGGCAGAATGTTAAACGATGGGTCTCAGAGTGTGCTATTTGTCAGAAAAACAAGATCACACGACACACTCGTTCTAAGTTGCAACATTTTCGGTCTACTTCTCGCCTAGCCATCGTCCACATCGACATAGTTCATCTGACAAAGGTTCAAGGTTTCAGCTACCTTCTAACTATGATCGATAGATTTACACGGTGGCCTGCGGCATTGCCTCTTGGCACCATTTCTGCAGACGAAGTAACTAACGGTTTTATCTCTGCATGGATATCCAATTATGGTGTTCCCAATGAGGTCATCACGGACAGAGGCACTTGCTTCTCATCTGATCGTTTCAAAACCACCTTGCGGTACATGGGATGCATCTTACGCCAGACGACTGCCTACCATCCCCAAGCTAATGGCATGGTAGAGAGAATGCATAGGGAACTCAAAGCAGCTTTAGCATCCTCGTCCATTAATGGCAACTGGGTCGATGCACTACCTTTAGTTCTGCTGGCCATGCGTTCCCGTACTCGTGAATCCATTAAAACGTCTGCGTCACAACTCTTGTATGGCATGGATCTACGCCTGCCTAGTCAGCTCCCACGTCTACTACTGGCACAAGATGACCCACAAAACGAAGCTACCCGCCTTCGACTTCATTTCGGTAACATGTCCGAACAGCAGCCGAGACACACGCCTCGTCCAGTCTTCGTTCACCCACAGCTCCACAGCTGCAAGAGAGTACTCGTTCGCAACAATAATGCTGTTGCACCACTACAACCAAAGTATCGCGGTCCTTACCCGATTTTGCTCAAACAACCAAAATACTTCATCATTATGCAAGGCGCTACACCGACATCAGTAAGCATAGACAGGTTGAAACCGTTTATCGAACCACCTGATCCTGAGAGCGTTCAACCTTCTACACACGTCTCAGGCTCCGTCTGCCCACAATCTCAACCTGCTTTGTATAACGCGTAATTAATTTTTTTTAAACATTAACATTAACTATAAAATTTTTCTTTAACCTTTCGTTATTTTTAGTATTTGTCTCACGTGGCATAACCAGCTGTTCTTAGCTAACAATTGTGTAGCATTTTTGAACAGTTCTTTGGTATTATGCCATCTCTGAGGCAATGTTCGTGTACATATTTTTATGCAATTACCTTTGATTTTAATATATATATTTTACATTATAATGTATTTCTCACACATGACATTACACTGCCTATTTTGGTATGACCAGCTACTTAGAGCTAACGCTTTCGTGTAGCAACACTAAGTAGTGATCAGCTTCATATCATGGTACAGGCCACTTTCAATGCATATCTCAACCTTATCTATTTCACAAAGACCACTCTACAAATGTCATGACCACAACGTCGAGCACTCTAGCTCCTTTGGTCGTATACAAACACATTGACAACGATCCAACCTGCTTAGGTTTTTATCTTAAACCTGGCAAATTCAGAGACGATTTACCTCGAAATCTTCACGCTGCGGCTCCAAAAACTTACACTGCTCTATTTTGCCTCACGTGCTATGACCGACCACTAGAGCTAACAATTTGTGTAGCAATTCCTAGTGGTTACCTGGCATCATATCATTGTTGAAGCAACCAACAAGCATATTTAAGCCCAGCACTTATGGTTCATCATATTTTTGCTTAACTTGGTTCGAACTCTGTCATGCATTTCTTATCTAGCCTCGCAGAGAGGAATATTTTTTTTCTTTTTTTTCAGAGAGGAAAGTGTTGTAACGACACAAATCAATCGCCGACATATTGCGTAAATTAAATTCAAATTTATTTGCGTTGCACCAATGAGAAAAAAGCAAATTGCCGTTTAACCACGTTTAACCACGTTTAACCAATAGTATGCAAGTACACATATTGCATGCTATTTAAGCACGGTAATTTACCATGCAAGTCAGTTGTGGCATTTGCCTTCTACCTGCTTCACGCGTGTGCGTTCTGTCGGCTGTCAATACGTGTGCGCTCTGTCGGCTGTCAATACCTACGCTGGTGATTTGATAGTTTCACCAACAACTAACTACATCTGTGACTCATCTTGTTGCGGGATACCGGAGAGACGAGCCAATTGAGTGCAGGACCTGCAGGACACCATCCACAACGCGATCACAGCTCAACCACGGGAGCGACAACTCAACCAGAGTCCACCCAAGGCTCTAGGACATCTTCAACTCTGAAGACTTCAAGAGAACGCATTACCAGGCCCTCTTAAGGGCCCCCATATCAGTAACTAATCTCTATTCAGAGCACCTTAACCGAGTTTGTAACGTCGTACGGCATTTACTTGAAGCCGGGGCGTTTACAAAATTGGCGACCGCGCCAGGATATTGATTATTGTTCTGATTTTTTTGGTATAAATAAAATTGACTTCCTTTTTCATCTATTTGGGATAAATAGATTGACATTTGTGTTTTCTTTACCCTGATCGTGGTTTTCTGGGAAATCTGTTGGGTATATATTCGTGGATTTGTGGGGATAATTATAATACATTGTCATCAAAGGCCAACGGGGCCTCTATTTAACTTTCCTACGTACGAAACGGCACCGTACGTACTCGTCAAACTCAACTTCGGATTTTTGGAAACAGTGACTTTTTTGTTCTGCGCTCACTCAACTGTGGAAGCTGTTTGTGGGTAAGCGTTTCGTTAAAGTTTATTTATACATTTTCATATTGCTTATAAATTTATGCTTTTAAGATCCCGTAAGATTGTTAAAATGTCAGGTCCAATTTTAGATATTGATGTTCCTGTTTGGGATGGAGATAGTGAGCTATTTTTTATGCGCGTAGACTCCGCTTTCTCCCCGTTTCCTGATTATGACAGTCATCAAAAACTGTCGAAGGTTTTTGCTAAACTACCTTCTGAATTGCAGCGACGGATTTATCCTAAGCTTGAGGCCATTAGGAAGCTACCTAATCCCATTTTGGGCCTACAAAACGAGGTAGAATCCTTGCTTGGACCCACGGAAACTGAGCAGATAATAAACAAATATGCGCAGTTAGATATGCCAAATCTTGGCCCCATAGAAATACTGAGGGAATTACGGAAACGTTGGTATAAAACCAACATTTCTGACCATGAGGCTAAGGTTGTTTTTATTAACAATCTTCCCCAAACATTAAAACTCTTTGCCAGACAGCTCCCCAACACTCTCTCTATAGATGACTTATCTGAGAGATGTGAGTTAGAATATAGGGTTTTGGAACCCAAAGTGAATCCATCATCCTTTTCTTCACCCCCGCAAGATGATAGAATCTCCTCTTTAGAGAGAACAGTGGCGAACATGGCCAAAGTTCTAGAAGGATTGGCCATTACCAAATCCGAGATAAATCAAGTGAATGCTCGACCAAAATTCGTTTCCAAGTCAAATTATAATGGTAGGCGGCGATCGAGATCTCCGCAATCCTTTAATAAATATGCTCCAAAGAACTGGTGTTATAACCACCAGAAGTTTTTTATGCTTGCCAAGTTTGTCTTTGTCGTTCCGAAGAATTTCCGAATGAGTGTCAATTTCCACAGCTGACGGAGAGGACAACAGACCGCAGGCACAAGGGTGCATCAGTATCGGGAAACGTCTGGCGCAGGAAGTAGAAGACCGTACTTTCTGCACATCAACGGCATCAACGGCGCTACAGGGAAGAAGCCAACTACAATCCGACATCCCTGTCGACTCTTTTCGTCCACGCCGAATTTTTCACATAGAGAACCAAACAGACAATGCCGGTCGCAATCACCAGCCTACTTGTTTGCATGACCCGGCCAAACAGCCCAACGAACTTCTGCACCTTCTTGATTTCAAAACTGGCGAAGAGTTCATCGTAGACACAGGTGCGGCAGTCTCAGTTCTCAAAGGTGATTCAATGGCCGAGATGTCGCTAGGCGTTCTTCTCGCAACAGCTACAGGCGAGCCCATACCAACTTATGGCTGCCAATACCGCACACTCAACATAGGTCTACGACGTGAATTTTCCCACAACTTCATCATTGCCAAGGTCTCACATAATATAATAGGCCTTGATTTCCTTCTAAAATTTCGGCTCATTGTTGATCTTGCCAATCAAAAAATCATCGACCCCTCCACCGGACTTGAACAAAGCTTTTGGACACTTGCCTCCGAGCGTTTGGAGTTACAGGTCATTCAGCCAACCCCAGTGCATCATTCAGCAGAGATATCAGCAGCTCTTCGAAAATACAAATCGCTTTTCGATCTTAACAAGTCAGAGCTACGAGTCTCCAACACGATGCATCATATCGTCACAGAAGGACAACCTATTGCACTCAAGAAGCGACCACTGGCTCCTGCTAAGCTGAAAGCTGCCCAAGAAGAATTCTCAAGGCTTTTGGAAGAGGGAATCATCAGACCATCGAAAAGTTCATGGGCGTCACCACTGCACTTAGTCTCAAAATCAAACGGATCGTACAGAGCCTGTGGAGACTACCGTAAGCTAAATTCAGTGACAAAATCTGATGCATATCCTATTCCAAATATCAACACTTTACTTGAAAAACTCAACGGCAGCAATTTCTTCTCAGTGATTGACCTCAGACAAGCGTACCATCACATACCGGTAGCACCAGAGGATATCGAGAAAACTGCAGTCATCACTCCATTTGGCCTTTTTGAATATCTTTACATGCCTTTTGGACTCAAGTGTGCTACTCAGACATTTCAAAGATTCATAGACAACATACTTCGCGACGACTCTGCTTATTGTATGTCATATCTAGATGACATTATGGTATTCAGTCCAGATCTAGAATCTCATGCGAAACATCTACGAAATGTCCTCTCACGCTTATCCAACCACGGACTCAAGATCAACTGTGACAAGACGCAGATTGCAACTTCATCCGTCGACTTCTTAGGGCATCGTATCACGGCCCAAGGTATTCAACCGTTGCCGTCAAAGACGAATTCAATCAAGAATATCAAGTCACCAAGGACTTTGAGCGATTTGCAGAAAATCCTGGGAGTACTAAACTATTATCGCAAGTTCCTTCCAGGACTTTCAAAACAACTTTTATCCTTTGTGCAGGCACCTGCGGAACCGAAAAGGACTTAGCAAGAATTCCATTATTGCTTGGTCATCCGAAGACGAGGAATTACTTCGACTTGCCATCAACTCGTTAGCAAATGCCACAATGCTAACGCATCCAGATTTCGAAAAGCCATTTCTACTCACGACAGATGCTTCTGAATTCGCTATTGGAGCCACTTTGGAACAAGAGATCGACGGAGTTCGGAAGCCTATCAGTTTCTACTCGCGTACTCTCCAACCAGTAGAAACGAGGTACGACACTTTCGGCCGAGAACTTCTCGCCATCCACGACGCAGTGCGCCATTTTATCAGCATCATTGGCAGTAGCAGATTTGTTGTTTTCACAGATCATGCACCACTAGTTAGCGCACTTCGAAACGCAACTTCATCTATCGCCAAGTACCCTGCCAGAGTGGAAAGACAGCTTTCTCGTCTAAGCGAATGGCAATTTGACGTCTTTCACTTCAAGGGCAAACAGAACTTCATTGCAGATGCCCTGTCCAGGCCAGACGTCTCTCTACAACCACCTTCGCCGTCACCATTCACTGTCAACTCCGTGGCACTCAGTGAACCTGCACTAACGCCAACTCTCCTGCGAACTGAACAACGCGGTGACATTCACATTCAAAGATCAACAGCCCGTCACCCAACCAAGTTCATATGCCGTCTGTGGGAAGGCTTACCAATTGTTTACTTCACGGGTACGCAGCCCAACAAGCCAGTTCTGCCGACCAGCCTTCAGAGAAAAGTTTTCGATTCAATTCACTCAATTTCTCACCCAGGAAGCCAAGCAACTGTCCGACTTCTTACAGATCGTTTCTGGGGTCACAGACTTAGGCAGAATGTTAAACGATGGGTCTCAGAGTGTGCTATTTGTCAGAAAAACAAGATCACACGACACACTCGTTCTAAGTTGCAACATTTTCGATCTACTTCTCGCCTAGCCATCGTCTACATCGACATAGTTCATCTGACAAAGGTTCAAGGTTTCAGCTACCTTCTAACTATGATCGATAGATTTACACGGTGGCCTGCGGCATTACCTCTTGGCACCATTTCTGCAGACGAAGTAACTAACGGTTTTATCTCTGCATGGATATCCAATTACGGTGTTCCCAATGAGGTCATCACGGACAGAGGCACTTGCTTCTCATCTGATCGTTTCAAAACCACCTTGCGGTACATGGGATGCATCTTACGCCAGACGACTGCCTACCATCCCCAAGCTAATGGCATGGTAGAGAGAATGCATAGGGAACTCAAAGCAGCTTTAGCATCCTCGTCCATTAATGGCAACTGGGTCGATGCACTACCTTTAGTTCTGCTGGCCATGCGTTCTCGTACTCGAGAATCCATTAAAACGTCTGCGTCACAACTCTTGTATGGCATGGATCTACGCCTGCCTAGTCAGCTCCCACGTCTACTACCGGCACAAGATGACCCACAAAACGAAGCTACCCGCCTTCGACTTCATTTCGGTAACATGTCCGAACAGCAGCCGAGACACACGCCTCGTCCAGTCTTCGTTCACCCACAGCTCCACAGCTGCAAGAGAGTACTCGTTCGCAACAATACTGCTGTTGCACCACTACAACCCAAGTATCGCGGTCCTTACCCGATTTTACTAAAACAGCCAAAATACTTCATCATTATGCAAGGCGCTACACCGACATCAGTAAGCATAGACAGGTTGAAACCGTTTATCGAACCACCTGATCCTGAGAGCGTTCAACCTTCTACACACGTCTCAGGCTCCGTCTGCCCACAATCTCAATAGCCTGCTTTGTATAACGCGTAATTAATTTTTTTAAACATTAACATTAACTATCAAAAAAATTTTAACCTTACGTTATTTTTCGTATTTGTCTCACGTGGCATAACCAGCTGTTCTTAGCTAACAATTGTGTAGCATTTTTGAACAGTTCTTTGGTATTATGCCATCTCTGAGGCGATGTACGTGTAGATATTTTTATGGAGTTACCTTTGATTTTAATGTATATATTTTAACATTATAATGTATTTCTCACACATGACATCACACTGCCTATTTTGGTATGACCAGCTACTTAGAGCTAACGCTTTTGGTGTAGCAACACTAAGTAGTGAACAGCTTCATATCATGGTACAGGCCACTATCAATGCATATCGCAACTTCATCAATTGCACAAAGACCACTCTACAAATGTCATGACCACAACGTCGAGCACGCGCTCTAGCTCCTTTGATCGTATACAAACATATTGACGACGTTCTAGCCTTCCTAGGTTTTAACTGAAACCTGGCAACTTCAGTGGCGATTTACCTCGAAATCCCCACGCTGCGGCTCCCAAAATTTTCACCGCTCTATTTTGCCTCACGTGGTATGACCGGCCATTAGAGTTAACAATTTGTGTAATAATTCATATTAGACTAGCATCATATCATTGTTGAAGCAACCAAGAAGCATACGTTAGCCGAGCATTTACGGTACATTATTTTTTTGCTTAACTTGGTTCGAACTCTGTCATGCATTTCTTATCTAGCCTCCAGAGAGAAACATTTTTTTTCTTTTTTATTGGAGAGGAAAGTGATGTAAAGACACAAAGAATTTGCCGACATATTGCGTAAAATAAATTCAAATTCCATTTACGCTGCACCAATGAGAAAAAAGCAAATTGAACACGTTGAACCACGTTTAACCAATAGTGTGCAAGTAGCCACATATTTCTATGACATGGCTATTTAAGCACGGTAAATTTACCATGCAAGTTCAGTTGTCGCGTTTGCCTTCTGCCGTGCGTTCACGCTGTGCGTGCCGTCGGCTGTCAATCACCTACGCTGGTGATTCGATAGGCTTTCACCAACAACTGGCAACATCCGCGACGCCAATCTTGTTGCGGTACAACTGAGAGACGAGCCAATTATCTGCAGAACAGAACTTCAACGAAGTTACCCATCGAGATTACAACGCCACAACAGAAGGAACCACAACCCAAGTCAACCCGAGCTGGTCACAAGAGTCTAGGAGTACTTCTGGACGTCTTCACACTTACGGACCTTCTCGGCATTTGCCAGAGAACGCACGACCGGCCCTGTTAAGGGCCCCTTAACAGTACATAACTCTTTATTTTATGGCACTTTAACCGAGTTTGTAACGTTGTACGGCATTTACTTGAAGCTGGGGCGTTTAAAATGTAACGGCTCAGATTAATTCGCCGACATATTGCAAAAATCAAATTTCAATTTCAATACGCTGAACCAATTAAAACGCGCAAAATTGTCGTTAACCACTGGTGTGCAACTTTACATCTATATAAGCAAGATGCAATTACCACGCAACTCATTTTCTGCTCTGCTCTCAGTCTCCTCTTGATTGTCTACCCCGGCAGACATCTGGACTTGCGTTTACCATGTTGTATCATCTCAATAAATAGTCTTGAGTCATACTAATCTTCTTGTCGCTGCACAAATAATCATACGTAATCAATAATCTATTAATTAAATCATCTCGGTGTTGCCGAAGTTCTTCAAAAATACATTTCTAATCTTCGAACAGCAACACAAACAGCCGGTTTCTACAATTCTACGTAATGCAGTGCATCTACAAAAAAGACCACCAGCCAACAAACCGGAAAACAGAGCAAGTGTCTAGAAAGATTTCTAGACATACTCGCCACCGCAGTATTCTTAAACTTTTACAGCAGTTAAAATTACCTGATCTGTGTTTTGACAAACACAGATTTCATTGTTCCAGTAGTTTTCTTTATTCGAAATATTTTGGCTAAACTTATCGAAAGCCTTCATGAGCCGCAAAATAACACACAAATTTAACAAACGAAACTAATGAAGCAAACGCGTTAATTCCTCTACCCATAATATTTATACTTCAGACTGACCTTTCATTAGATATTCGCGTGTCACATGTGTGTGTGCATTTTCATAACTGTTATTTTCATCTAACTAATTGAGACTAGAGTGGCTGAATAATAATTTTTCAATTGCATGTGCTAGCCATTCGTTTTATACACTAAACGTAAAATGACGCAACTGAGATTGCCCTCACACCTTCTGGTGGGGGGACCAACAATTTAGAAACACTCGTCACAAAAACATGCCATGAGTGATAAAACTAGAAGTCCGAAAGACCAATGCACGTGTCAAATTTCTATTCAAACCACTTGGGTTACGCTCAAGATAGACTAGTTAATATTAGCTATTGCCATACCATTAAATAGGCGCACGTTATGCAGTGCATGTGTATGTGTATACATAACTAAAAAAACTTTGTTAAAATATAATTGATACACACGTACGTACAACTAAATAAAACTGCAGTCAATAGACATTAAAGGAAAGATTGAACCCTTTGAAATATTTGGAGTGTATGAGATCCCATGAAATGATTGTAGTTCTTATTTATATTATTTTGGTTTCTCTATATAAATTTATGCATTTAAGTTCCTGCAAGGTTATAAGAATTTCGGGTAAAATTTTAAAAGTTGATGTTCTTTTATGGGATTGGGACATTCACTTATTCTCCATACGCGTAGACACTGTTTTTTCTGCTCCCGGATTCTGGGTGTCATCAGAAACTGATAAATGTTTTCGCAAAATTTCGAACGGAGTTGCAACGAAGGATTTATCTCAAGCTTCAGGCGATTAGTATGCCACATAATCCCATTGAGGGCCTACAGGTTGAAGTGGAATCTTTGCTGGGTCCCACGGAAACTGAATATATAATAAACAATAATGCGCAGTTATACATGAAAAATATTGGACCAATCAAAAATTTAGGGAATTAATGGAAGCATTGTTATATAACTACTATTTCTGATTATGAAGCTACGATTTTTCTTATTAACAACCTTTTTCAGACCTTAAAATAGTTTACCAGACAGCTGTCTATCTCTCTCTCTCAATAGATGATTTATCCGAAAGATGCGAATTAAAGTTTAGCGCTTTAGAACCTGAGTTAAGTACGTCATCGTTTTGGCCTGCCTCGCAGGATGATAAAAACTCCTTCTTAGAGATATCAGTGTCAATTTTAGCTAAATTTCTAGATGGGTAGCAGTAGGATAATCTGAAATGAATCATGTAAACACGGGACCAACATTCTCCAATTAGGCACATAATAATAACGTAAAACTAGAACCCCGCAATTTTTAAAAAATACGCCCAAACGAATTGGTACTATAATCACCAAAAGTCTTTTATTCGTGTAAAGTCTGTCTCCACCATTCGGAGAAATCAAAAATAAATGCCAGTTTCCCCCGATGACGAACAAAATCTCAGATCATAGGTGCAGTGAAACATCAAAATCAGGAAATGTATGGCACAGAAAGTAAAAGATCGTTCTTTCTGTGGATCAACGGCGCCACAGCAAATGAATAAAATAAATTCTGTTATAATTCTCATTGATTCTTTTTGTCCACGCGGAATATGGTATGAAGACAGCAAAATCGATAATGCAATTTGAAATGACCCACCTATTTGCCTATATTCCGTCTCTTGGTGTTCTACTAGCAACAGCTACGAGGAGCCCCTACCAAATTATGGTTGCCGGCATCGCACTCTCAATATAGGTTTACGCCATGAATTTCCCCAAAATTTCGTCGTCGCCCAAGTCTCACACAACTTAATAGGCCTTAATTTCCTATTGAAATATCGGCTCATTGTTGATATTGTTAATCAAAATATCCTTAACTCCGCAACCGGACTTGAGAGAAGCTTCTGAAAACTTGCCTCCGAACGTTTCGAGCTACAAGTAATACAGCCATCACCAGTGCATCATGCGACAGAAATATTAACAGCTCTGTGAGAGCACAAGTTGCTGCTCGATCCCAGCAAGTCAGAGATACGTGTCTTCAATACGATACACAATATCGTCACAACTGGACAACCTACCGCATTTAAAATGAGACCGTTAGTCCTGCTAAACTGAAAGATGTCAAAAAGGTGTTTTGAAAACTATTCGAAGAGGGGATCATCAGACGATCAAAAAGATCATGAACATCATCATTTCACTTGGTCTCTAAATCAAACGGATAATACATAGCCTGTGGAGATAATCGCAAGCTAAACTCTGTGACGAAATCCAAAGCATACCCCTTTCCAAATATAATCACATTGCTTTCAGTGATTGGCTTCAGACAAGCCTACCACTAGATTCCAATAGCTCCAGAAAATATTTAAAAATGTGTTCATCACTCTTTTCAGACTTTTTGACTACCTTTACATGCCTTTTAGTCTCAAGTGTGCCGCTCAAACCTACTCCTCCATAACGCCGATTATTTGATGCCATAATGGTTTTTAGTCCAGACTTCGACTCTTATGCCAAGCATCTACGAAATGTCCTATCACACTTATCAGATCTCGGACTCAAGATCAATTTTGACAAAACGCAAATTGCAAATACATTCACGGATTTCTGACAGCATTGTATTTCACCTCAAGTTATATAAGATTTACCTCCTAAGGCCAATTCAATCAAGAATACTGCGTCACCCCACACTACAAAATTTTTGGGATTTCTCAAGTTCTATCGCAAATTCTTTCCCGGCCTACAAAAAACACTTTAATAAGTTATGTAGGCCCCTGCGGAATTGAAAAGGACTTAGCAAAAACTCCACCATTTTATGGTCGTCTGTAGACGAGGGATTACTACTTCTCGCCATTAACTGGTTAGCAATTGCAACAATGCTAGCCTATCCAGAATTCCAACGACCATTTCTACTCACAACCGATGCTTCTGAATTTGCTATTGGAGTTAATTTGCAAGAACAGAATGACGGATTTCGGATGCTTAGCAGATTTACTCACGTATTCAGCAACCAGCAAAAAGATACGAAAATTTCGGTTGAGAACTTCTCGCGATTCATGACGAAGTGTGCATCTTCATCCGCATCATTGGCAGCAGCAGATTTGTTGGTTTTACAGATCATGCACCATTGGAGGGCGTACTTCTAAACGCGGCTACAACGGTCGCCAAGTACTTTGCCAGAGTAGAAAGACAGCTGTCACGTCTGAGCGAATGTCAATTCGACATCTTTCATGTCAAGGGCGACCAAAACTTCATTGCAGATGCAATTTCTAGGCCAGACGTCTCGCTAAAACCACCTTCCCCAGCGCCATTCACAATCAACTTCGTAACTCTAAGGGAACATTCACTAACGCCACTCTTCCTCTGAATGGAATAGCGCGGTGACACTCATATTCAAAGATCACCCCAAAAGGTTCGTAGGCCGACTTTGGGAATGTCTACCTATTGTTTACTTCACGAGTACGCAGCCCACAAGCCAGTTCAGCCAACCAGGTTCGAGAGAAATGTTTTTGACTCCAACCACTCAATTTCTCACCCAGCTATTAAGGCAACTGTCAAACTTATAACAGATGGTTTCGGATGCCATAGACTCAGGCAGAAGGCTAATCGATGGTCCTCTGAGTATGCTATTTGCCAGAAAAACAAGATCACTCAGCACACTCATTATAATTTGGAAAATTTCTAAACTATTTCACACCTAGTCATCTTCTACACCCTCACAGTTTGTCTGAATCATGTTTTTGATGCCATTTAACTATGCTTGTTCGATTTATCCGATGGCCTGCCAATTTAATGCTTGGCACCATTTCTGCATATGACATCGCTAATTGTTTTATCTATGCCTGAATAACGGCTCATAAAACCTATCACACTGCCCTGTTTCACTTTATATTGTATGACTGGCAACTACAGCTACCAAAAATAATGTGACATTAGATTTGCATGATTTGAGTAGATATCTGATTACACTAGGGCTGAGAATAAACAATAAAAAGACGAGAGCTTTAAAAATAGGTAACAGAACAGAAATTAATAACGTTTATTTTCATGATGCTGTGATTAATGATGTGTTTAAGATTAAACTTATGCAAGAAATAAAGGATTTAGGCATAACTATTCAATGTAAAGCTTCTGCTGAGAGACATATTGAAAGGATAGTTGGCAGTGCCAAGAAAAGATGGGCACTAATAAATCGAAATATCTTATCGAATGACATTAAACTTAAAATGTATAAAATATGGATTAGACCGTTACTAGAATATGCTGCCGCTACTTGGAATCCATTAAAAAAGGTTTGTCAAATAAGATAGAAGCTGTATAGCGAAAAGTTGTGAAACAAATTAGTCCTATCTCCTGCTCTATGCATGCCACTGGATTACAGTTTGTATCACTGCATCCTTTATGGTTTCGGAGAATGTGCTATTGCATAAAAGCTTTCCATTTGAACCAGTGGACTGGTGCCTATATGAATCCAATAAGAAAGAGTCATGAAGTTGGAACTAGATCTGGACATTTGGCAATATCTCCTCCTTTGGTGGGGAATGTTGCGAGCAAGTTATTCTCTTTTTCGAAAATCTACAAAATTTATAACCAATTGCCAAAGGGGCTTAGAGAAACGCCTCCATCTAAGATAGCTTTTAAATTTTTATCTACTGAACTAGAAAAAGTCTACAATCCTGCTGATATTTTTTATTTTGATTATGATAATACTTTTCATGGTTGAATAAAAGACAAGGATAATTGTTATCGGATACAGAATTTCTTGAAATTTTTATTTTCAAGTTTTGTATTATTAAAATTGAAATGTTATGCATTATATCATCATGTTAGTCAACAATACATACAATCAATTACTAGTCATGGTTCTCATTTTTTTGCATAATGTTGCACTCGAATTATACCTTTATTTTTCCTATTTTTATAATGAATCTATTATTCTTTGCAGCCGAACTTTCTGATATTGATATATTGTAAAGTATAAATAGTGAGATTTACTTAACTACATGAGGCTAATTGCACATTTTTGTGATGTAATATCTTTTTTTTATATGGTACATTTTCCAATTTTATAATTTGATGGAACATGTGTGGTTTGAATCAAAATAAAGATATTCTTTTCTATTCTGTTCTATTCTATTCACTTACTAGTGGTTATTATGCATCATATCACCTTTAAAGCAATTAGAAAGTATGGACCAAATCAATATTCCTATAAATTTTTGGTTAAATATGGGAGGAATAACAGCCAGTTTCTTAACTGACGGAATAGAAATTGTGCAGACAACATTTCCAGTCAAGAACAATGTACGCGAGTCTACTAGAGATGAGAGCCGAATATTCAATTACGCTTTCTATATATACACATTGCGGTTTGATTCCCATCAGTCGGTTTGTCATCGTACTCTGATGATGATCTTGAAAGGAAGAAACGCGTCAATATTTGTGACTGGCAACAGTTTTGTTATATTCAATTTTGTATTAGGTGTTGCATACTTAGTAAAAAATTAGTTCAATTATGACCAGAAGGATAAACTAAAGACAGAATGAACGAAAAGTATAATCTCGTGCACATTCGTTTCGTGTTTACTGGCGACTCATCAGTAGGAGCCGGTATTAGGCCCTTTACCCACTACAAATTTTGGTGAGGAATGTAGGAAAATAGCACGAATGTGTAAACCTGCAGAAGTGAAGCTAACACCATATATAGTCTCGAAAATGCGACTTTGACGCTAACTCAATCTATATAACATATATAAAGGATACCAACACTATGACTATTGTGTCAGTACCCGATACTAACATTATAGTACTAACACTATGTTTGCCGAGTCGGTTCATGGTACCAACACGATGGATTACAACGCATGCTCCAGTTCACCAAAATTGAGAATTACAAAAATTTCTGAACGCCTGTTATTCCAGTAAATTCATACACTCTGGAATTGACCAATATCATTTATCACATTTCGCGGTAATCATGTCAACATTCAAGTATAAATATAAAATTTAGATACTCGTTGTTGCGGAGAACAAATATATATATATATATATATATATATATATATATATATATATATATATATATATACAATTATGTATTAGCTGTTGCAAACCTAGTAACAAATTAGTTCAGCTATGACAGAAAGATAAAGTAAAGACAGCATAAACAAAAAGTATAATCTCGTGCACATTCGTCACGTGCTTACTGGCGACTCGTCAGTTGGTGTCGGTATTAGGCCTTTTACCCACTATATATTTTGATAAGGAATGTGGGAAAATAGAACGCTACATCCTCGTATACGAATTTGTTACCTTGTAGTAGTGAAGCTAACTTCATATAAAGTCATCGACAATGCGACTTCCAAGCTAACTCACAGTATATACTATATAGTCTATATTATATCATGATAACCGCGAAATGTGATAACTGATTTCGATCAAGTCCAGCATGTATGGATTTTGTGGAATAACATTTGTTCAGAAATAATTGTAATACTCAATTTTGGTGAACTATAGCATACATTGAAATACATCGTGTAATTACCGATTACCAACTCGGAAAAAATAGTGTTAGTAACATGTACCTTTTCGGTACTATAATGTTGGTATCCGGTATTGACACAATAGCCATAGTGTTGGTATACTTTACAGAATCGGTATATATTATATAGAGTGAGTTAGCGTCGTAAAGGCCATCCCCTCCTCAATGTGGTACGACGGTGTCAACCATGTCTCGATGGCCGATCGTACATGGGCTAACGGGGCTATGGCGGTGGTGTCACCAGGGCGTGGTGGATTTCCGACCGGCAATCGGATCTCCTATAAAATACCACATGAGCCCGACGACGGCACCATGACTCGGCGTGTGTTCCCCGCCACAAAATGGTTCAACAGCCACAGGATTACATGGACTCCTGGACAGTACCCCGTACTTCCGAATGGCGAATGAGCTCTCAACAGCCACCGGCAACCATGCAACTTACTGCTGCCTTGCAGACTGCGCTTGGATGTGCAAAGGCTAGAGGTGCGTCCTCGATCAAAAAGCCGAGTGGTGAGGGGACACCACTTGTACCAAATTCCCAAGAAACTCCATGAAATGTCACAAATACCGTTCATGCTACGGCGTCCCCGGCAAGCGACGCGCTCTGTATCAGCGCGAATACACCTATTTATTTCGGGTGTTGGAATGTTCGATGTTCCAAAATGGCTGCCAACCGCCCGGCATGGAGAGGTATAATCCTAGATTTCTATGGAGCCGGCTTATCCTCCAAAAGGAGTCAGCCGCAGTAAAGTAAAGTAAAGTAAGCGTCAAAGTCGCATTGTCAAGACTAAACGATGTTAGCTACTCTACTGCAGGTTTACACATTCATCTAGAAGATTGTATCGTCCTATTTTCCCACATTACTTACCCAAATTTATAGGGAGATTATAATTTTCGTTTATGCTGCCTTTTTTATCTTTCTGTTATAATTGAACTTATTTGTTACTAGGTGCGCAACACATAATACATAATTGCATATATATTGGTTCTCCGCAGCAAATAGTATCTAACTTTTAGATTTTTAATTGAATTTTGGCATGATTACCGAGAAATGTGATTAATGATATTAATTAATGCCAGAGGGTATGAATTTACAGGAATAACAGGCGTTCATATATATTTGTAATTCTCAATTTTGGTGAACTGGAGAAAAGTGTTTGGTTTTACTGGAGTAACAGGTGTTCAAAAATAATTGTAATTCTCAATTTTGGTGAACTGGAGCATACGTTGATATCCATCGTGTTGGTACCAAGTACCGACTCGACAAACATAGGGTTAGTATCACTTACCTTTTCGGTACTATAATATAGTTATTGGGTACTGACACATTAGCCATAGTGTTTGTATAATTTAAAGACTTGGTATATATTATATAGAGCGAATTAGCCACGATGTTGCATTATCGAGACTCTATATGAAGTTAGCATCACTTCTGCAGGTTCACACATTCGTCTAGGAGATTTTACCGTCCTATTATCGCACATTCCACACCCAAATTTATAGTGGGTAAAGGGCGTAATACTGGCTTCTCCTAATGAGTCACCAGTAAGCTCGAAACGAATGTGAACAAGATTGTACTTTTCGTTCATGCTGTCTTTGGTTTATCCCTCTGGTCGTAATTGAACAAATTTGTTACTAGGTGTGAAACACTTCATACATAATTGCATATATATTGGTTCTCCGGAACAAACAGTATCTAACAGTTTTGCTGTGTTGTTCGACGACTTGTTAAATACAATAAAAATGGTGTTTACTTCAATTTCGCAAAATTTATTTAAAGAAATTCTTGCCAGCACCCGCGCAATCAAGCATTATTGACATGTTTTTCTATATATATGGCAAAAACTGCAAAGGTTTGATTTTGGTGACAGAACAGAAATTGTTCAGCCGACATTTCCAGTCAAGACAAATGTACACGAGACTGCTAGAGAGTAGAGCCGCATATTCAGTTAGGTTTCTGTATATATGCATTTCAAATCAATTTACGTTAATCAATTTATCGTTTTAATCTGACAACGATCATGGAAAGCCAAAACGCGTCACTGACTAACGGTAATTCTGATATGGTGTTTGACGATTAGCTCAGCACAATTGGTCTGCAGTTTACTTCAAGCCCGCGAACTTGATTTAAACTATCGTTACCAATGCTCGCGAAATCAAGGATTGTTCACTTGTATCCCTTTATATATGTGGCAAAAATAGAAAAAGTTTGATGTCCGTGACTGCATCGAAATTGTGCATCCAATCTTTCCAGTCAAGTAAAATGTATGCGAGACAATCAGATATGAGATCCGCATAATCAATTTTGCTTTATAAATATAGACATCGTGGTTTGATTCTCGCTATTAAGCTTGTTATCTTAGTCTGACAAATATCATGGAAGGTCAAATCGCGCCAGTAAATGTGACTGCTATGGTTTTTCGACAGACTAGCTAAATAAAATGGGTTTGCAGTTTACTTGAAGGTCGCAATCAATACATATTTGCTTATACTACCTATACATATGTGGCTTTTGAGCAAAATATTGATGTTCGTGTATTAATAGAAATTGTGCAGCCGAAATTTCCAGTCAAGTATGTAACGACACAAATTAATGACCGACATATTGCGTAAATTAAATTCAATTTTATTTACGTTGCACCAATGAGAAAAAAGCGAAACTTGCCGTTTAACTAATAGTGTGCAAGTAGACAGGGCATGCTATTTAAGCACGGCAATTTATCATGCAAGTGAGTTGTTGCATTTGCATTCTGCCTTGCGTCACGCGTGTGCGTTCTGTCGGCTGTCAATACCTACGCTGGTGATTTGATAGTTTCACCAACAATTGGCTACATCCGTGACTCATCTTGTTGCGGTATGACCAGCGAGACGAGCCAATTAATTGCAGAACCTGAACGACGTTATCCACATCGTGATTACAGCTCAACCACGGGAGCGACAACTCAACCAGAGTCCACCCAAGGCTCTAGGACATCTTCACACTCTGAATAATTCAGGAGAACGCACGACCAGGCCCTCTTAAGGGCCCCCTATCAGTAACAAATCTCTATTCAGAGCACCTTAACCGAGTTTGTAACGTCGTACGGCATTTACTTGAAGCCGGGGCTTTTACAACTACAATGTACGCATGACTACTAGAGATGAGAGACGCATATTCAAATTTGCTTGCAATGTATACACAATATAGTATGATCCTCCCTAATCAGTTTATCGTCTTACTCCGACAGTGATCTTGGACAGCCAAAGAGCGCCAGTATGTGTAACTGACGGTAGATCTGTTATGGTGGTCGACGACTGCTTCAAGCTCGAAAACTTTATTTAAATTATTCTTTTGAAATGCGAGCTTTAATAAAATTCATTGTACCCTTCCTGAGTGCAAAAAAAAAGAATTTTTTTCAGATTAAAGAAACATTTCTTTTGCATGATCTCCTCAAATATCTACTAATAAACATATCTTTATATATAAACAAGATAGAAATATGTAAACAGAGAGAGTGTGAAAAACGGAAACCAATCAATTGCGTGCGTCACATCCAGTTCAAGCTCAATGCCTGTGCATGCTTCTTAAAATCGGTGTATTAAGACTGAAACCGACTTGGCATCAATGGGGTTCTCATTAACTTATAGGTTTGGAGCCTCTACAAAATTTAGCAACCGCGCCTGTCCAAAACTATTCAGTCTACCACTGTATAAATCCGAAAGACATTAAATTTGGGTCGGGGATGCTCAAATGCTATTCACAACTTAATAGATTGTAAACCCTATGAAAGAATTTGCTGCAGCATGGATGACATTGCCAGAGAACTACAGAGGCACCTTGGATAACTTTAGAAACACAACTATTGAAAAACTGTATAATGCATGTGAGTTGCTAGTCGCCGAAATTCAACAGAGATGTCAGTCTGAAAGGTCGGTACAAATGTGCGAATTTTTACGCCTAGAAAAGATGGTGCGTCAACTAGGACTATCGCAGATGGCGTAGGGGTGTTATCGCAAACTGAGTCTAACACATCGTCAGTTAGAACAGGCCTTTTACCCCCTCCTACAAGTGACTTTGCCGACATCATCGAGAAACACTTCTCAGTGTTTCAATATTACAATGCTAAGAGAAATGGATTGAAGACAGGAGTAGAACACAAAATAGAATTGATGGCTCAATTGCCCTGTTCACCAAAGGCTCAACCGTTGGCACAACACAAGCAACAAGTTGTTGTGTCTGAATTACACCAATTGCGCGGAGAGGGAATTTATAGAATGACTAATTCCAATTTTGCTAACCCAATAGTGGTAGTCATCGTCATCACCATCATCATCATGTCCAGCCATACAAAAGTCAAAAGCGACTAATGTCTTACTGCCATATAACCATAAGGAGTGAAAAAAATATAAATAACAACATAAATAATATTTTAGACAAAATATTAGTGAGATTTATGAGAGAGATAGACAGCGAGAGAGAAGGAATACATAGTTACAATGAGTAAATTTATTAGGATAACTCACAAGAATGAGGCAAACTAAACTTCTCCGCTACACCATTATGGCGAATTTAGCATTCGGGCAAGGCAACATCAGTAATACATCTACCTTGCGGCTTTCACTGTATCACGTTATAAACAGACCAAACATCTTAGTTAACTTTGCCATATTAAGAAAAGTAATTTACGAAGATGATTCTACTAGACATCTGCAACAAGATTGCCACTGAGCTCGATTCGATGCTATATCACTAAGGGTTTTTAAGAAAGAACTTTGTTACGCACGAGGACCCCATCCTGGCAGACGAATGGGTCATATACTACCCAATTTGGATGTAAGTGATTTGAAATGCTTCTGCAATGTCAAAATCTCCCTACCTTGTTTTTGACGCCAATCTGGTGCTAGATGAGAGAACAAAGCTCTACTGGGCTATCGAAATAAGGGCATACGCAAAAATTGACCGAGCCAACGAAGTTGACGGAACCTAATTTGTTTATCTAACGAGGAGCACTTATAAGCTGATCAAAAAGTACGCCTACGGATGTCAACGTTAGTTATTTTTTTGGTGAAAAACATGTGCTATACTTCTTAAACAAAAGTAATCGAATGCCTGTAAGCGTCTCAAATCACCAACTCTAAGAAGCCAAGTTTCACTAGCGTATAGTAAGACTGCGCGTACTGATACATTGTAATCCCGACATTTAAGGTAGAGTGGAATATTCGCGTTTCTCCATAAATGATGAACTTTCGATAAAGCTAATCTAGCTTTCACGATTCGTATTTTGACCTCGTCGGACATATTGCCTACGTTATTGATAGAGCCCCCAAGATATGTAAACATGTGGACAATGTCTAAATTTTCATTCTTCCGTCGTTGCGTTAGAATGAGTGGTGGGTGATCCTGTAACAGTATCTTGCATTTAAAGGGCGCGAATTTCATAGAGAGCGCGTATAATATTAACAAATTTTGTGGGCACACAGTTTTGCAACAAAATTAGGAATAGAACATTGCGATCCACCGAATTAAATGCGCCCTTTAAGTCTAGAAAGACGGTTATTGTGGGACGGTGATATAAATGTCGCTGTTCAAGAACTTGCCTTAACGTAAAAATATTATCTATGCAACCTCGTCCTGCGCGAAATCCGGCCTTTTCTTCTCTAGTATGTGATTTACGTGAATCACTAAGACGACGTGTGATAATGGAAGCAAATAAACTTGATACGACTGGAGTCAAGCTTATACCACGTTGGTTATCGCACGAATTACGATGGTCTTTTTTTGAAGTTAGGAACGATGGTCGATTCATTCCAATCAAATGGTACGGTTTCGTCATTCAACATAGTATGAAAAAGTTTTGTCATTGCTCCTGAAATTATATCACCACCATCCTCAAATAATCCTGGAAGCGAATCATCGAGGCCTGCTACTTTGCGGCGTTTAAGAGATAGGATTGCATCGAGTACTTATAACTCTGATGGTTCTTTGAGAATAACATTCCATACACTTGACGCGGGTGCCCAAGAAAATTGATCTTTGAAGTTTTCAGACCACCTATTAAGACAACTTATTTTTTCGGCTATTAAATAGTTGTTACTATTACTTATGGTTTTACTAATTTTTAATTTTCTAGGAGCTGTTGCGCGAATAAGTTTGAACAAACAACAAATATTACCTGACGCGAAGGCGTCCTCCAATTCTTCAGCCTTTCTGGTCCAAAGTTTTCCCTATCGACATTTAAACTCCACTTCATTTCGCGTCTAATATTGCGTTGAGTATTATTATGAGTCGAGCCAGGTGTAATTTTGCGCCTTGTTTCAAATATCTCCATAGATTTTACAGAAAGCCAATGATTTTTTCTAAGGGGACCTGTAATGTCACATACAGTCGTACCTGCATTGTGCATAGTGGAACTTATCTTGAACCAAAAAAATTCGGATTTTCGCCATCCAGACCAGTTAGATTAGACTTAAGAATATCTTTATAACCTTGTCGGAATGATGGTTGTTCGAGTTTGCCTACATCAATTTGGAGTTTATTCTTAATTATTTTCCCGGAAGGTGTTAGTATAAATCTACAACGGATAGGTGCATGGTCCGAGTCGATACAATGTTCCAAAAAGATCGACAATCCTGGATGAAACCACGCAATCTATAACTAATTTCTACATGATTTATTTGAGTCCACCTTTGTCCGGGTGCTGGAGAACGCCATGAAACGCAACGTCTAATACTACGTCTGAAGTTTGTAGTACTTAAATATAATGTTCCGCGCGTTGAGCTTAAAGTGTATCTTCTTCATAAATGAAATGCTCCCTGCAGTAGCCCGATTTCGCTTACCCGCCCTGCGCGGCTCAGCAGATAAGGCGAACCTTATTATACTGCGCGACGGCCGATTCAATATGTAATCATTTTAAGTTGTACTTGTCATGGTTATTTGTGGACTGTGAAAGAACACTAGGACGCCCATTTCTAGTGGTAGATGAAGTTCCCAAACCTAAATGGGACAATGTAGAGTTTGTGAAAATTATTGTCTATTAAAATCAGTGACAAAGTGTTATTCTTATCCTCTCTCTAACCAGAGTACTGCACACCGAGACACAATGGGGTATGAGGTTTATTCAACTTTAGATCTCCAGAAAGCGTACTATCAGATACCAATGGAGAAAAGTTCTATACGACTCACTGCAGTCAGATTTCGAGGAGGGGGATCGCACGAATTTCTTCGAATGCTTTTGGGGTTGAAGAATGCCAGTCAGACATTCCAGCATTTGTCTGAAGAAGTCCTTCATAATTGTCCATAGACGACATAATTATTATTAGTCGATCACGTGATGAACATCATAAGCATTTGGAAACGATGTTGACCAGGCTGGAACTATATGGATTAGTGCAATATTGGATGCTCTTCAGGTAAATATCTTGGACATGTTCTTTTCATAGACGGAATTAAACCTTTGGAAGATAAAATCCAAGCTATCAAGGACGTAACGGAGACCCAGACCGTGCGCCATTTGCGATGGTTCTTGGGCATGATCAGCTATTACCGACGATTCATTCCAGGTATAGCTGGAATTTTAAGATCGTTAACACGCCACCCCACACATGAAAAGATCACGATCAAGAAGTCATGGCCTATCAACATGAATCAGGAAGACCGAGAAAAATTTTAGAGAGCCAAGGAAATTCTAAGTGACATAACCACCTTTAGATTGGGAGAAGCCATTCGAGCTAATCACAGGTGCCTCAGATGTTGCACTAGGGGCAGTGCTCCAGCAAAGAGAACAGGATATAATAAGGCCGATTGGGTTCTATAGCCGAAAGCTTCATGATCGAGAAAAACGGTATGATACTTTTGGTAAAGAGATTCTTTCTGTGTATGCTGCAGTGCTATATTTTGAGCGTTTTTAAACGGTCATCAGTTCAAATTAATGTCAGATCATAAGCCGTTGATTAGCATACTTGGTAAAACCGCGAAGCTTATTTACTCTCGCAGGGTGAATTCTCATATTACCCTATTAGCAGAGTTCGATATCACTGTCTGTCATATTTCTGGTAAAGAGAATGTAGTAGCAGATGCACTTAGCAGACCGAATGAAGCAGATCTCGAGATGATACATCAAGGTACATTGAAGAATCTAGATAATTCTCAAAATAAGTTAGTCAATCTAATCGAGGAAGCGCAAGGATTGGATCCCTTTACGTTAGTTTTGTCCAAGAGACCAGAATATGTTCGCAAGCTCCTCAGTGACAAGTGGTTGTTATGCCAGACTTCCAAAGATTAACTACGACCATATGTGCCGTTGGAATTACGTACCAAAATTATCCCACAATTACACGATTTGGGACATGTATCTATAAAAGCCACCATTCGATTAGTTAACGATAGATACGTATGGCCGAATATGTCTAAAGACATACGGGTATGGGTAAGAGCCTGTGCCAAGGTGTGAAGACATACCAGAAGTGAGATACAGAATATTGGGATACAAATTGGACGGTTCAGATATGTAAACATAGATGCCTGAAGACAACGATCAATTTTTTTGCTAACAATGGTAGATCGTTTTAGTCGCCAATTTGAAGTAGCGATTTTGAAGGATATGACAGCGCAAGAAGTCTTGTTCGCGTTCCTACATAATTGGATATCGCGTTATGGTGTTCCGGAAAGAGCCACTAGTGATCGCGGTAGTCAATTTATGTCAGAGCTTTTCGTAAGATCTCTCAATGTCATGGGAACAACTGTTTTGCATACTAGCGCATACAATCCACGAGCGAATGGGATGGTAGAAAGGCTACCTCGTAAACTGAAAGCTGCGTTATGGTGTACTAGTGTAACAAGCTGGATATACGATCTTCCTATAGTATTACTTGCCATGCGCAACAGATGGAGGGCATAATTAGGAATTTCAGTAGCAGAATTTGTATATGGAGAACAATTAAGATTGCCTGGAGATCTTCTTATAGAAACTCCAAATAGGCTTGATTGGGCTTCTAGCTATGTAGATTGAAGCAATTAGAGACAAGATGTGTCGTGCAGCCGACATTTCCCGTCAAGTGCAATGTACACGAGACTAATAGAGATGCGAGCCACATAATCAAATTTGCATGCAACACAAGCATTGAAATATGATCCTCTCTAGTTAGTTTGTCCTTTTTCTCCGACAACGATCTTGGAAGGTCAAAACGCGCCAGTACGTCTGATTGACGACAGTTCTGCCATGGTTCTCGTAAACTGGCTAAATAAAATGGGTCTGTTGTTTGCTTAAAGCTCGCAAACTTTATTTAAATTATTGTTACCACCGCCCGCGCAATCAATGTTTATTTACTTTTACTATATATATATATGACCGATTCTGTAGAATATTATATCACTGTATACATGTGGCGAAAATAGCAAAAGTTTGATGTTCGTGGCTACAAATAAATTGTGCAGCCAACATTTCAAGTCATACAAGATGTACGCCAGGCAAGCAGAGATGAGAGCAGCATCATCAATTTTGCTTTCTAAACATAGCCAACGTGGTTTGATTCTCGCTAGTCAGTTTGTCGTTTTACTCTGTCAATTTCTATGGAAAATCAAAACGCGCCAATAAGGGTGACTGACAGTAGCTCTGCTTTGGTTTTTCGACGGATTGGTTAAATGCAATGGGTTTGCAGATTACTTGAAGGTCGCAAACTTCATTTAAATAATCAATGCTTATTTCCTCATGTATTGCGGTTTGATCCTCCCCAGTCAGTTTGTTGTCTTACTCTGACAAAGATCGTGGAAGGTCAAAACGCGCTAGTACGTGTGACTGATGGCAGTTCTGCTATGGTGTTCGGCAATTCGCAAAAAAATGGGATTGCACTTTAATGCAAGCTCAAAAATGTGATTTCTATAATTATTACAACCACACGCGCAATCAAGGATTGTTTACTTGTATTAACTATATTTTTAACGAAAGCTCAAAAAGGTTAATGTTCGTGACTGCCTAGAAATTGTACAGCCAACATTTTCAGTCAAATAAAATTTACACGAGTTTACTAGAGATGAGAGCCACATAATCAATTTTGCTTTCTATATAAAGGCATTGCGGTTTGATCCGCGCTAGTCAGTTTGTCGTCTGATTCTGTCAATGTTTATCGAAGATCAAAACGCGTCAGAAAATGTGACTGACGGTTGTTCTACGTTCTCGTTCGACTACTGGGTATATACAATGGGTTTGAAGTTTGCCTCAAGCTCGAAAACTTTATTTGATTTATTGTTGCCACTGCCCGCGCAATCACTGATTGTTTACTTGTATTACCAATAATTATAACAGTTAATGTTCGTGTCTGCATAGAAATTGTGCAGGCGACATTTCCAGTCAAGTAAAATGTATACGAGACTGCTAGAGTTGAGAGCCGCATATATAAATTTGATTTGCATATAAATTCAATGCGGTTTGATCCTCGATAGTCAGTTTGCCGTTGTACTGTGATGATGATCATGGAAGGTCGAAACGCGTCAGTGATATCGATCAAGGCCAGAGTGCATGGGTATACTGGAATAATAGGTGTCCAGAAATTATTGTAATTCTCAATTTCCGTGAACTATAGCATACATTAATATCCATCAGGTTGGCATCATGTACCGACTCGGAAACCATATTGTTAGTACCATGTACCTTTTTGGTACAATAATTTTGGTATCGGTTACTAACACAATAGCCATAGTGTTAGTATCCTCTAGAGACTCGGTATATATATTATATAGTGTGAGTTAACGTTGAAGTCGCATTGTCGTAGACTTTATATGATGTTAGCTTCACTATTGCAGGTTTACACATTCGTCTAGGAGATTGTACCGTCCTATTATACCACGTTCTTCGACCAAATATATAGTGGTTAAAGGGCGTAATACCGGTTACTACTGATGAGTCGCAAGTAAGCACTAAACGAATGTGCATGAGATTATACTTTCCGTTCATACTATCTTTGGTTTATCCATGTACCTTTTCGGTACAATAATTTTGGTATCAGTTACTAACACAATTGCCATAGTGTTAGTATCCTTTACAGACTCGGTATATATATTATATAGTGTGAGTTAGCGTTAAAGTCGTATTGTCGTAGACTTTATATGATGTTAGTTTCACTATTGCCGGTTTACACATTCGTCTAGGAGATTGTACCGTCCTATTATTCCACGTTCTTCGACCAAATATATAGTGGTTAAAGGGCGTAATACCGGCTACTACTGATGAGTCGCCAGTAAGCACTAAAGGAATGTGCATAAGATTATACTTTCCGTTCATACTTTCTTTGGTTTATCCATGTACCTTTTCGGTACAATAATTTTGGTATCGGTTACAAACACTATAGCCATAGTGTTAGTATCCTTTACAGACTCGGTATATATATTATTTAGTGTGAGTTAGCGTTGAAGTCGTATTGTCGTAGACTTTATATGATGTTAGCTTCACTATTGCAGGTTTACACATTCGTCTAGGAGATTGTACCGTCCTATTATTCCTTATTCTTGGACCAAATATATAATAGTTAAAGGGCGCAATACTAGCTCCTATTGATGAGTCGCCAGGAAGCACGAAGCGAATGTGCACGAGATTATACTTTTCTTTCATGCTTTTGGTTCATCCTTCTGGTCCCAACTGAACTAATTTGTTACTAGGTTCGCAACACCTAATACATACTTGCATATACATTAGTTCTTCACAACAAACAGTATTTAACTGTAATAGTTACTGTTCGTGTCTGCATAGAAACTGTGCAGGCGAAATTTCCAGAAAAGTAAAATGTATGCGAGACTGCTAGAGGTGAGAACCGAATATCCAACTTTCATTTCCAGATATATGCAATGCGATTTGATCCACGATATTCAGTTTGTCGTCGTACTCTGATGATCATGGAAGGTCGAAACGCGTCAGTGCGTTGCGACTGGAGGTAGTTTTGTTATGTTGTTCGACGATTGGTTAAATACAATAGGATTGGTGTTTACTTCAAGCTCGCAAACTTGATTTAAAGAATTGTTACCACCACCCGCACAACCAATTATGTTTTATTGTATTGTCTATATATATGTGTGTGTGGCGAAAGCTACAATCCTGTTAATGTTCGTGACTGCATAGAAATTGTGTAGCCGACATTTCCAGTCAAGTTCAATGTATGCGAGACTGCTAGAGGTGAGAGCCGAATATCTAAATTTGATTTGCATATATATGCAATGCGGTTTGATCGTCGATATTCAGTTTGCCGTTGTACTGTGATGATGATCATGGAAGGTCGAAACGCGTCAGTGATATCGATCAAGGCCAGAGTGCATGGGTATACTGGAATAATAGGTGTCCAGAAATTATTGTAATTCTCAATTTCCGTGAACTATAGCATACATTAATATCCATCAGGTTGGCATCATGTACCGACTCGGAAACCATATTGTTAGTACCATGTACCTTTTTGGTACAATAATTTTGGTATCGGTTACTAACACAATAGCCATAGTGTTAGTATCCTCTAGAGACTCGGTATATATATTATATAGTGTGAGTTAACGTTGAAGTCGCATTGTCGTAGACTTTATATGATGTTAGCTTCACTATTGCAGGTTTACACATTCGTCTAGGAGATTGTACCGTCCTATTATACCACGTTCTTCGACCAAATATATAGTGGTTAAAGGGCGTAATACCGGCTACTACTGATGAGTCGCCAGTAAGCACTAAACGAATGTGCATGAGATTATACTTTCCGTTCATGCTGTCTTTGGTTTATCCATGTACCTTTTCGGTACAATAATTTTGGTATCGGTTACTAACACAATTGCCATAGTGTTAGTATCCTTTACAGACTCGGTATATATATTATATAGTGTGAGTTAGCGTTAAAGTCGTATTGTCGTAGACTTTATATGATGTTAGTTTCACTATTGCCGGTTTACACATTCGTCTAGGAGATTGTACCGTCCTATTATTCCACGTTCTTCGACCAAATATATAGTGGTTAAAGGGCGTAATACCGGCTACTACTGATGAGTCGCCAGTAAGCACTAAACGAATGTGCATAAGATTATACTTTCCGTTCATGCTTTCTTTGGTTTATCCATGTACCTTTTCGGTACAATAATGTTGGTATCGGTTACTAACACAATAGCCATAGTGTTAGTATCCTTTACAGACTCGGTATATATATTATTTAGTGTGAGTTAGCGTTGAAGTCGTATTGTCGTAGACTTTATATGATGTTAGCTTCACTCATTGCAGGTTTACACATTCGTCTAGGAGATTGTACCGTCCTATTATTCCTTATTCTTGGACCAAATATATAATAGTTAAAGGGCGCAATACTAGCTCCTATTGATGAGTCGCCAGGAAGCACGAAGCGAATGTGCACGAGATTATACTTTCTTCATGCTTTTGGTTCATCCTTCTGGTCCCAACTGAACTAATTTGTTACTAGGTTCGCAACACCTAATACATACTTGCATATACATTAGTTCTTCACAACAAACAGTATTTAACTGTAATAGTTACTGTTCGTGTCTGCATAGAAACTGTGCAGGCGAAATTTCCAGAAAAGTAAAATGTATGCGAGACTGCTAGAGGTGAGAACCGAATATCCAACTTTCATTTCCAGATATATGCAATGCGATTTGATCCACGATATTCAGTTTGTCGTCGTACTCTGATGATCATGGAAGGTCGAAACGCGTCAGTGCGTTGCGACTGGAGGTAGTTTTGTTATGTTGTTCGACGATTGGTTAAATACAATAGGATTGGTGTTTACTTCAAGCTCGCAAACTTGATTTAAAGAATTGTTACCACCACCCGCACAACCAATTATGTTTTATTGTATTGTCTATATATATGTGTGTGTGGCGAAAGCTACAATCCTGTTAATGTTCGTGACTGCATAGAAATTGTGTAGCCGACATTTCCAGTCAAGTTCAATGTATGCGAGACTGCTAGAGGTGAGAGCCGAATATCTAAATTTGATTTCCATATAATGCAATGCGGTTTGATCGTCGATATTCAGTTTGCCGTTGTACTGTGATGATGATCATGGAAGGTCGAAACGCGTCAGTGATATCGATCAAGGCCAGAGTGCATGGGTATACTGGAATAATAGGTGTCCAGAAATTATTGTAATTCTCAATTTCCGTGAACTATAGCATACATTAATATCCATCAGGTTGGCATCATGTACCGACTCGGAAACCATATTGTTAGTACCATGTACCTTTTCGGTACAATAATTTTGGTATCGGTTACTAACACAATAGCCATAGTGTTAGTATCCTCTAGAGACTCGGTATATATATTATATAGTGTGAGTTAACGTTGAAGTCGCATTGTCGTAGACTTTATATGATGTTAGCTTCACTATTGCAGGTTTACACATTCGTCTAGGAGATTGTACCGTCCTATTATACCACGTTCTTCGACCAAATATATAGTGGTTAAAGGGCGTAATACCGGTTACTACTGATGAGTCGCAAGAAAGCACAAAACGGATGTGCAGGAGATTATACGTTCCGTTCATACTATCTTTGGTTTATCCATGTACCTTTTCGGTACAATAATTTTGGTATCGGTTACTAACACAATTGCCATAGTGTTAGTATCCTTTACAGACTCGGTATATATATTATATAGTGTGAGTTAGCGTTAAAGTCGTATTGTCGTAGACTTTATATGATGTTAGTTTCACTATTGCCGGTTTACACATTCGTCTAGGAGATTGTACCGTCCTATTATTCCACGTTCTTCGACCAAATATATAGTGGTTAAAGGGCGTAATACCGGCTACTACTGATGAGTCGCCAGTAAGCACTAAAGGAATGTGCATAAGATTATACTTTCCGTTCATACTTTCTTTGGTTTATCCATGTACCTTTTCGGTACAATAATTTTGGTATCGGTTACTAACACTATAGCCATAGTGTTAGTATCCTTTACAGACTCGGTATATATATTATTTAGTGTGAGTTAGCGTTGAAGTCGTATTGTCGTAGACTTTATATGATGTTAGCTTCACTACTGCAGGTTTACACATTCGTCTTGGAGATTGTACCGTCCTATTATTCCTTATTCTTGGACCAAATATATAATTGTTAAAGGGCGTAATACCAGCTCGTACTGATGAGTCGCTAGGAAGCACGAAGCGAATGTGCACGAGATTATACTTTTCTTTCATGCTTTTGGTTTATCCTTCTGGTCCCAACTGAACTAATTTGTTACTAGGTTCGCAACACCTAATACATACTTGCATATACATTAGTTCTTCACAACAAACAGTATTTAACTGTAATAGTTACTGTTCGTGTCTGCATAGAAACTGTGCAGGCGAAATTTCCAGAAAAGTAAAATGTATGCGAGACTGCTAGAGGTGAGAACCGAATATCCAACTTTCATTTCCAGATATATGCAATGCGATTTGATCCACGATATTCAGTTTGTCGTCGTACTCTGATGATCATGGAAGGTCGAAACGCGTCAGTGCGTTGCGACTGGAGGTAGTTTTGTTATGTTGTTCGACGATTGGTTAAATACAATAGGATTGGTGTTTACTTCAAGCTCGCAAACTTGATTTAAAGAATTGTTACCACCACCCGCACAACCAATTATGTTTTATTGTATTGTCTATATATATGTGTGTGTGGCGAAAGCTACAATCCTGTTAATGTTCGTGACTGCATAGAAATTGTGTAGCCGACATTTCCAGTCAAGTTCAATGTATGCGAGACTGCTAGAGGTGAGAGCCGAATATCTAAATTTGATTTGCATATATATGCAATGCGGTTTGATCGTCGATATTCAGTTTGCCGTTGTACTGTGATGATGATCATGGAAGGTCGAAACGCGTCAGTGCGATGCGACTGGAGGTAGTTTTGTTATGTTGTTCAACGATTGGTTAAATACAATGGGATTGGTATTTACTTCAAGGTCGCAAACTTGATTTGAAGAAGTGTTATCACCTCCCGCGCAATCAATTATTGTTAAATTGTATTGCCTATATATGCATGTGTGGCGAAAGCTGCAAAAAGTTGATGTTCGTGTCTGCATAGAAATTGCACAGCCGACATTTCCCGTCAAGTACAATGTACGCGAGACAACCAGAGATGAGAGACGCATATTCAATTTTGCTTGCCCTATATAGGCATTGCGGTATGATCCTCGCTAGTCAGTTTGACGTTTTACTCTGTCAATGTTTATGGAAGACCGAAACGCGCCAGGAAATGTGACTGGTGGTAGTCCTGTTATATCGTTCGACAACTGGTTAAATACAATGCGATCGGTGTTTACTTCAAGCTCGCAGACTTTATTTAGAGAATTTTTACCACCAACCGCGCAATTAATGATTCTTTATGTGTAATGCCTTACGCTGTTGGTAATCTGAACAGCATTTTACATTAACAAGAATTTATATGCCAACATCATTATGTCAATTACCATATTCATCATCAATGAAAATGAAGGATATAAATCAGCAAAACATGAATCACTTATACTTTTCAGAGTATGGTTGTGTTTCTTTCATTATCATGGTCAATGCTGTAATTTAACTATAGAAAGAACATATGAAAAAAGACACTGGCAATTATAAAGTGAGTAGAAATGAAGCCGCTTAAACAAAATTTACTACTTGACTTTACAATTATCAGTTTTCTTGGTATGATCAACTTGTCGTTCAAAACGAGGGTCAAGAATTAAACTCAAAAACATTCTAAGCAAAATTTAAGATATTGGGCGTAAAAACAAAGGGCAGGTAAAAAGTGCACATTTTTGTAATAATTATGCACATTTCTTGTCTTGTGAAAAATCTAAAATGACGCAAACATCAACAGTGCAAGGTTTTGGTTAAATTATCTGAACCTTAAATAAGCTTTTCTACCGAAATGCTGATAGTGAAAAACCTTTATCGATCCCATAATCTTATACTTCGAGTTGTTATCCAGTGGAGCACGCGACTCTCTGTCAACTAGCAACATGTAGTAACACTATTGTTGGTAAACACATCGATATGTGTATATAAAGAGAGACAGATGAGGGTCACAACAAATGGCAACTCGAATTTCTTCCAACAATGATGATGAGAGAACAATGGATGACAATTTGGTCATAAATAACTACTTTGAAACGAATACAACAGTTGTTAGTTAATTTAATTATATGCTGAACAAACGTTTGCTATCATTTTTTTAAAATAATCGAAATATTTAAGAAATCAAAATCACAAATAAGCGTAATGGTCATATAAGGATTGACTGAAATGTTCGAACTTTATAAAACAGCAAAACGAGTCATCCAGAATATGACAATATTCCACATAGCTCAATATTGAATATAAGACAATTTTAAAAAGTTTCAATGGAAATAATAATTTTGCATGAAACATGTAGTGAAGTAAAATGCGAAAACTAAAACGTATGTTAACTTAATTGTTTATTAATTAAACATACAGGTCAGGCATTGTAACATGTAAGTTAGAAAACACCAAGAGCTACATTATTATGTGATTCCAATGACACAATAAGAAGCCATTCCAATCCCAGTTCCTAGTATAGCATGAAAAGCGTGTCACATTCGTTTCCCGTATTATTATATTTACTGGCATTTTCATTAGAAAATCATTCTTATTATAAAAACATACTCGCACGGATAAAAAAGAAGCAAAAAGTATAAAGTGAATAACTTTTCGAAGCAGCAATTACAGCAAACGCATCACATGTATTGCGCCAGCAGCAAATGTGTCCAGTCGTTACCTCTTTCTTTCAAATTAGAAGAAGACCAAGATTTTCAATTACACACCTATTTAGCAATCGGCGCACACTGCCAGAAAATCGCTTCGAAAATCGCATTAGAAATGAAGTGGAAGTAAATTTCGAATAAAACCAAAGAGCAAACCAATAATCAACGTCTTAACGGCATTTCAATCATCACGAATTAGTTTAAGGCAATAGAAATCAGACAAAAAACTCGAAATGAACGTGTGCAGCATAAAGTATGTCAATGACGGATACAATAGATTATTTCGGAAAGCTGAGTGTACAGTCAATCTATTCTACACACCACATACTGCAAGTAGAAATCTAACACAACACGTGTTAGCATAAATGTTCAACTCGAGTACAGATGAAATGACAACAAACTAAACATGTTTACTTTTAAGTACGACAGGTGAGTACAATAACCTAGACAAATATTAATTCACCAACCTATGGCTAAAGAGAACTAA